>KZ062629.1:0-16587 GCA_002091835.1 Anopheles maculatus
CCCGTCCAAAGGTCACATTTTGCTGTAGAGCCGCACCGATCAGTCTTACGCTGGCCATTTTCGATTTTTTTTTTTATATTATGCACACTTTCTCCCTACTGGTTGCTTCTGTCGATCCCGGAGCCTGCAAGATTTGGTGGTGAAGCAGCCAATCAAATTAGTGTGATGATTCAAATTATGGCCGTAGATTAAAGTGAAGATGCGCCAGATACTTACTCTTCTAAAAAGCTAAGCACAAAACGAACATAAATAAAATAAAAGAGCTCTCGTCCGCTGTCTATCGGTGGCCGCCGTGTATAAAATCAGACTCCCGATTGTTCGGATAGTTCCACGAACTTATACACAGGCACGGATCAACCGCCGACACCGGTTGAACGAGATTGAACAGAACCGTCACAATCATGGTGACGGTTTGACAGCGGGTGTCGGGTTATTTAAATTTATCGTTAAAAAATTGCTAGAAAAAGTGAGCGGAAAAGTATATGAATTTGTGTTTAGGTCCGACTGCTGGACATATAAATTTAGTAATAGACATCTTTACTCAAAGAAATTAATATGAAGATCGAGGTTTATGCATCATCACCGAAGCTATGAGGATCTGATTGCAGCGGATGCGGATAATAACATGGCGGAGCTAGCATCAAATCCCATTCGGACACGTGCGCAAAATTACGTCTTCGTCTGCCTATGCTTTACCTCGGCCTTATAACCGGCTTTGACCTAGCAGGCCTTATCTGGTTCGTCCGGTATCATTCTCATGATATGCTAAATCTACCGGAGCCTGGCGATTCTTGTTTGTTGTACAATAGTCAGATAGAGCTTTTTATTGTAGCGACTAGTGTTGGGCAAAATGAAGCAAACATCGGAGTCGGATCGATCCGACTCCAGGAGTAGCCGGATCAACTCCGGATCGACTCCGGATCAACTCCGGATCGGAGTCTGGATTGGACTCCGGATCGGAGTCCGGAATTTTATCGGATTCGGAGTTGGTTTTCAACATGTGCATTCGGAGTGGATTCGTGAATCCACTTCGGAGTTCCCATCACTAGTAGCGACTTCTCCATTGTCCTTCCACACATACATGGCCAAACTTCTCTCTACGCATCTTTCCCTCGATGACGGCTAACTATTCGGTGAAGAAAAACGGAAAATAACAGGTCACAACTCCTCTATTCGCTATCCATTAAATTCCTGTACGAAATTATAGCCATGTTATCGATAATAAATTAGCTTTTTATCCATTGCACAGTGTAGAAATTTTACATTACACTTCTTTTACCATTTTCTCATCACAAGATCTTCATTATCCGTCACACTACGAAAGCAATTAATCCATAATTAGATCAAAAGGTTAAGTTTTCTCACTCCAGTCGGTTTCGGTTCTTTTTCCGCACCGTTCGGCATCGTTCCATTCTTCCACCAACTGAACAACTGAACAACTGAATTACACACGGATTACACACGGATCCGGACCGAAAGAAGCGCAAAGTAAATACAAATATTTGCGCTACAAATTCAAATCGAAGCTTGACGACAAGCTGTACAAATAGAAGCAAATTCCCGGTCCGCGCACTCTTCTCGAGAAGAGTTTTTATTTTTGTTCTGTCTCTATCCTTCTTGCATCGCCGAAGTACTAGGGATGGCGTTAGGCGTTAGGCAGTCCTTTGCCACCGTGGCACGTTTCCGGAACCGAATGATTGAGAGTATAAAACATTAAAACCCACGCCTCGCCGTGTATAGAAACACTACACCTAATCAACTGCCGCGACTGTTGCGGGGTTACGCCGGAGTCATGGTAGGATAATGCGGGGGTGTGAATGATTGGTACTTCCGAACAGCGCACTCGTTTCCGCTCGAACGATCCAAGCATCCGATTTCATTATATCTGAATTAATATTGATCTAATAGATTATCGGTGGCACGTTAAACGCTGTACATCGACCCGCGGCGGGTGAGAGCTCGTGGTGGAAGTCTCATCAGCGGGGAAAGGGAGAAACAGTTCCGAACGCAAGGACGGTGGCATCCGATACTTGTGTAACCGAAGGTACGCAAACAATCCACTACGCGAAGGGATCTCCGTACCGTAGAAAGACAAAAGAAGGGATGCCGCGACTATCTGGTCCTGTGTAGCCCTTGCCGTTTTTACTGCCCTCCCATGTTGTTGATGTTGATGTTTGGTATTACAACGCTTTGTCACGAGCATCCCGACCAGATCCTTCCTGCTCTGCCGCAGCACGTCGAGTGGCGTTTGATGTTCCCATTATAAAATGCTTGCAAGGGAGTGAACGTGGGGAGTGTCCGCTTTCCACGTTGATGCTGCCCGTTGTTTGCTATCATTTGTACCTTTTGTGTATGTGTCGCTGTGTTTTGTGTGCGTGTGTGCCTTTTTCGTCTCTCGAACAGACAAACACACACCCTGCCCCGTTACCACTTTCCCGGGTTCCTGGACCAAGGAAAAGGAACATTTTGATTGAACGATGGATGGGAAACGAAAGGATGGTTTCGATCAACCGACCGACCTGCGACTCAGCTGCCTCGGAGACCTCAATCTGAGAGACAAAAAGAGAGAGAGGAAGAGATAGGAAGAACGGCCCTGACTGTATAAGCACCGGTAAATGGAAGGATAATTACATTATCTTGTGGTTAAGGACCGTTGTCTTCCGGTAGCGACTCGTGCGACGAGTGGGACCTGGTGTGTTTGTGTGCGGATGTTGAGATTGATTTGGTAAGGATATTGGGAGGAATTCAGTATCGTGATTGGAGTCATTTGATTAGATAGGATGTTTTGCAACAAATTAGAAGATTAAATTTAAATCAAATAGTTGCATCCTTTGTGGATTCATCGTCAATACAGTGTTTCTCACTTGATAATGCAAAGTTACCTATGATTTTTGCAAACGCTCCATACGAAATCGTATGTAGCGTTTGCAAAAATCATAGGTAACTTTGCATTATCAAGTGAGAAACACTGTAAATGTTCGTGTGTCTTCTCTGTTTTGAGAAATTTGATATCGATTGATTCTCGAACTTGTCCACAGAATAAAGGTCCTCCAATAGAGGTCCTGCCAAAAAGAAACCCATTGGACTTTGCAAAGCAGAGTCCAGAATCTCTTCCTGGTTCAGAGTAGTCTTCACAAGGATATACCAGAGCTATTTAGCTATTCTGTTTGCTCCAGAGCGATACTTCTTAATCAAATAGCTGATTGATTGGATTTTTAAAAGGATGCTCGGGAAATCTTATTCCTCTAGCTCAGTTTTAGTGGACAGTACCGTCCAGCTCTAATCGTGATTTAATTCCTATCGTTCCCATCAATCTCCGGAAACTGTCACTGTGCATTATTCACATTCACGTGTCGGCTTTAAACAAAACAACAACTTCATCTCCCTGTTGCGTGTGTGCGTGGGAAAACGCATTTTCCAATTTCAATCGATTTATTCCACTTCACGCCACCACTGCCGATTTAATCCTTTATCCTGTCTTATCTAACCCAAAGCAGCAAACCGATTTTAAGCTGTTTGTGGCGAATTTATTAAAAAATTCCCTTTTTTATCGTCCATTTTTTTGTCCAACACTCGACAACCGTGACACAATCTTTGGGCTGGATTAAATTGAACAACAACACTGATCCGATACAGAAGGTCCAGCCTTTCCCGATTGGCGCCTTATGTCCGGAAAATTATTCACTAACCGGATTACCGGGACCGCCGTCCTGTGTTGCGTGTTCCGTTCCGATCAAGCACAGGAAATATGCATTTAACGGGCTGTCGAATCACAAAATTTGTGCCACTTCAATCGCTCATTGATCGCTCATTCTTTGCCAGTGCTCTTTGCTCTCCTGCCGTACCCCTTTTTTGTTGTTGTTTGTTACCGTCGCCGGAAGCTGCTTGCCAGCGAGCGATGGTTATTTAACGCCCGGCAGGGGTTGATTGAATTAACACCTCGTCAAATGCAACCGCACCCTTTTGCTGCGATTTAACCTCACCTAGAAAAGCTAGAGGGCCGAGATGGCCGACTGTTTTCCCAACGCAAGGAAACCCCTTTCCGCAGGGAACAGCCACCGGTGGTGTGTCGAAACGAGTGACACCTTTCGGAACACAGCACACGGGTAGAAGTGTCCGTAACAAATCTGCCAACGAATAACAACAGTATTCTGTTCGTTGAATTCTGCGTGCAAAAAGAAGGTCTTCAAAGAAGGGACAGAAGACTTCTCGAAGATGGTAACCAGTAGCGTCACAAAAGTGGGCCAACTGAAGGCCAACTCCGAAAATTTGCACCCGAGAAAAGGGGATCAAAAGGCAGAGCAAAGAAAAAGGATAATGATGGGTTCATTTACTGCGTTTAAGTTTTCCCGTCCCGGTTGGGTCGGCCACAGTGAGTGGCCGAATGGAATGTACGCAAAAGAAATCGACGAAATATTTAATTCACAAACGCAAGTAATCATCATGCGCCAACTTCTTCACACAAAGGTATTGGGTGTTAACAGACTGTAAGCAAATTTGTTGCTGCTAGGGTGCATTATCTGAAGCTCACTGTAAAGGTGATCTCCCTTTTCGATCCGACAGGCCTTCATCCAAGATGCGAACACCGTAGAAACTGTGATATGTACGCACGGAAATTACACGGTAGCGACTTTTATAGCGTTTTATCTTGATTGATTTCTATCCGCAATCAGTCCGAAGACTCAGCACTGGGTGATGAGGACGCGTAGAATTGCGTGAGGCACAGTTTACCACTCTCACACCAACTGTGTCGAGTGAACGGGGTGACTCGAAGTGTTGCTTGCTTTTTTTGGTTCGCTCTTTTTGTTCCCTCCAAGAATACGCTCCAAGGAGTATTGCGTGTAATGGCAGTGTCCTTACTTACACAAAAAGGGCACAAGTCTAGCTTCGGATAGTTTTGTGATCGTGCTGAGATTGATTTACCGGGAGATAATACTGTCTCGGTAGGAGATCTTAGAGGAAAACAAGGGGAAAAGGATTAGTTTCCAAGGCAACTTAATACGAGGTGATGCTATAAAGTTATAACAGTATTTGGACAAAAAAGTGCAGCTATGTGCAGGATTCTCAATCTAGAGGGAAGAACTAAAAAAGGAGGTGACATTTTCAGTGTGAAAGATGCTGGCAGGAGTTCCTGTTTTCGGTAGACTTTATAAACATTGTGAAGATACAACTTTTAATAAAGTTATTCACATTGATTTTTGCTGGAATACGGTCGGCACGATGTCCTGAAGTTAACAAGGCTCAAATGATTCGCCGTTGGTAGAATCGAGAAGTTCTCTTATTTTGAAAAATAAATTACTGATATGTTATATGCCTCCAATGTTCTTGAGTAGCTTTGTTCCTATTTTAAGATTCTCCCGTTTACTATAACAACTCAAACTTTTATATTTTTAAAACATTGATCGGAAACTTCTCCACTGCTCAACGTACCCAACACACTTACACTACATCCCGTGCATCGTTTAAAAATCCAATCAATCATAATTTCCCTAAATTATCCAAAGTAAATACGGAACAACAAAAAGCGTCCGAAGCACAGATTATACAACGACCTAGCTCGGCGTTCGTGTTCAGCTCGATCCTCAGCTCGGCTGCTTTGGTCGGCCATCACACTATACACGTCACAAATTGGCCATAATTGCACACCATTCGGCGGTGCACTTTCATTAACGATATTGATAATTATCGAACCCATCGGTGGAGAGTGGCAGCGAAAGAAAGTGGCGGTTCCTCCCGACACAACCGACAACCTGCTAAATGAAGCTCCCGCAAACCCGAATTCTCAAGCCGTCCCTGCTTCGATACCCCATTCGCGAATTGCGTGATTGTGCGTTTGCGCTCCAGGATGTATGCTCAAGCAGGAGCACTCGGGGAGCAAATGGGCAATGCTTCGGGGCAGGGTAAAGCCCGTGACGAACGGCGTTGCAAACGGTGCAAAAACAAACACTCAATTTTCACGTCAAGTGCTCCTTTGGGAAGGAGAAGCTGTGAAGGATCTTACAATCTTTTGAAGATCTTGAGGATCAGCACAGTGAAGGAATGGTGCTTGTAGCATCACAGAACGGAAGCTTAACATTTCTCGAAGTATTCACAAACAATAAAAGTAAAACTCTGTTTATCCCTGACCCGTAAGCAAAGCTGATTAGCGGTCATTTTTGGGGCCGCAACATGCAAAACGACCGTTACGGTGGGATCGATTTAAATGCGAGCAACAGCGGACCTTAACCAGCTCTCCGGTCGGTTTGTTAAATGTGGCTTTTACTTGTGGGTCTCGCCCAACGATCGACGCTACAATCAACGCAAATTACCACGGTACATCGAAGACAAAATGAAGTTATTATGTCGCGGCGGGGCAGATCCGAACCACGCTGCCGTCCTCCCGAGAAAGCGAGAGACCCCGAGGGCGAGAGATGATTATTTTTCCCAATTGTTTTTCTCCTGTTGTCGAGCTTGTTAATGTACAGCTCCCATTATAAGTGGAGTGTGAGTGCGTTTTTTTTTTGGAGTTTTGTTTTATCGGGAAACATCGCTCAGACTTGCGTTTGCGTGCGTCCGATACGTTTGGGGAAGTCAGCAAGGAACAGCAGACAGACAGCAGTAGATGATCATAGGGCTTGCAAATGTGTGTCATTGTAACAATGACCGTTTTGTCCCTGACACGTCTGTTTCGGAGCAGTACCTATTGGTTCATTCAACCGTGGTGACGTGGTCCACCGGTGTTCAATTGCCTCTTGCCGTTTGACATGGATGTTGTTTGTCCTCTTGAAGCGAAAGCGATTGACATCGTACCACCATAATGCGAAACAGCGTCGAATCAAAGCTTCGGATCACACCGGAAGAAAAGCAGCTAATAAGTCACTCGAAGGATAACCTTTCGCACCATCGCACCATCTCCCGGCGAAAACGGAAGAACCCATCGAACCTCATCCATCAAATTCTGGTGACAGCACAATGATTTCTAATTGAACACTTTCCGTACCCATCGTGCCACGAGCCCGGTGGTCCTGGATATTCATCATGCATCAGGGAAGGTCCAGGATCAGCCGTCGTTTAGCGAGTCCTGGTTTCTGCAGGGGATAAGCTGGTTTGTTGGGTTGGTGGCGTGTGCCTCTTAACCAGCCTAAACAAGCTTCATACAAGCACTTGAAACGAGTCATTGGGAGTACGTAGGCAAAAAAGGGACGTACAAAGAAGAGGAGTGAGTGAAGTGTGAATGTTCGTTGAGTTATGTTCTTTCTCTAGACATTCTTTCTCTATTATTTATCTGTTGCTTTTGCTTTACTTGTATGACTGAATGATATTTATTTTTACGCAAATATTAAAGCCATTTTAATGACACATTTATTTGGTGTTTTGTTGGCATGCATTGTAGTCATTCAAAGAGTATAATCAATATGGCGGCCCGTTGGTAGATGCGACAGCGACTCCGGTCTTCACACGGCAGGACCGGGGTTCAAGTCTCATCTGGGCCGTTCCCCCATAGCGAGGACTGACTATCCAACTATGCGGTAACAATAACTCTAGTAAGCCAGAAATGGCAGGCATGACCCTAGAGGTCGTTAGGCCAAGAAAGAAGAAGAATCAATATGGCAGTACTTAATATTAAACGCGGAAGTTAGTCTAGAACTTCTGGAGTAATTTTTCAGTTAAGAATAATTCAAGACATACATCAGGATATCATCAAGATTCTAGACCTTAACAATAAAAAGGAGAAAACATGTTTACCCCAGCAGGACTAACCTCTTTCGAATATCGCCGCCAAGCATACAGCATCACACGGAACACTCTCATCTAGAGATGTGATTCTAAGGACAGTTTTTTGCATTAAAACAACCGACTGTTTCTGACAGGAGTTTCTACGTGACGTTACCATGGACACAACATCCACCATAACCGTTTTACCGTCTCAAGGACCCACAACACAGCGGCACTAAACCCATCGGAAACGTTGGAAAACGTTCCTCAGAAAAAGCAACGTCCACGGTAGGTAACATTCTCAAAATACAAATTATTATCTGTGCAATAAAATCTTCTACGACTACGACCACGGCACAACGGAAGCTAGCCACAAAACGAATCGTCCTTAAAGGCATGTGTTGCGCTGTGTTTTTGGCATCCCGAACTATCCGTTTCACGCGACTATTCACCGCATCCAAGAGTGCGTGAATAATTCCGTTTGCGATAGTGTCAAATTCGGTTACCATGGCGACCTCCGTCATCCCGGAAGGGCGAGAACAATAACCTCTTGAAAGTCACCCGCCCCTAAGCAACCACCATACAGCCCGTTGGTGGCCGCCGTATGCGACCAGACATGCGATACAGTAGCAACTTTGAAGCGGTTTTTGAGGAGGTCTCTCACCGGCGCTTGCTTCGACCAAAAGCGCTGGGTTGTCGAGATTTAAGCAGTTTTCTTCCCATTCAGGAGAGCATGAACAATGCGGATAGGGGAAATCTAGTTGTCAAGGAAACGGTAGCGCTTGTGTAGGTCTTAAGACATCAGCCTAGAGATCCTGCACTCGGTACCATTGTTGCTGTGAGGGCCTGCCTCTTGGCAAGGTTTTATTACGATTGTATCATGCACCATTACACGGTCGGATGGAATTATGCGTGTTTGTGGCTCGCTGAAGTTCGCTGATGGTCCTGCTGTGGGTCTTGGTGCTGTGCGAATGTGTTTTTGCGCTTGTCGAACGTTTGAAATCGATAGCCTGCTTGTTGGAACGCTTACGACTACTCGAGGTCCTTTGAAGGGTTTGCTTAAGAAGTCTTTAATTACAAAAACTCGAATAATCCTCACAGCTTTAAGAAGAGAAAAGAGAAGTACCCAAGGGAACAATATGAGCGATTTTGGGAAGTATTTAAGATCAAAGAAGGTTTCTTTTAATGGATTAAGTATTTGATAAACAGTTTGTTTAAAGTTTGGATGCAGAAATATGCAAAAACAAGGAGAACACTTATACAAGTATAAAGAATTACAACAAAACACGTCACCCCACACGATAAAGCCCTCATCAGAATAAGCGAAACCGATTCCAATTCTCATACCTCTCGGAAGATATTCATTAGCGTCGATTTCGCTGCTCTGTGCTGCAATTGAGCAATTATTTCTCATTTCTGTCAGAAAAATGAATTGTTGCTTCGTTTCGCACTCACACTACATCATCCCCCGAGGGCTGGGATTTTAGCACACGCTTTTTTTTTCCTCTTTTTGCAAACGGTCACTAACCCTCCACAAGTCTCTGTTGTGTGCTGGAGGCCCGGGATAAGGGCGCGACGACGTGTCGAGTGCGATCGATGCAGTTTTTAGGCTAATTTGCATAACACATGTAAACCTCGCATTGACACGGGGATGATATATTTGCTCTTTTAATTATGCACGCACACTCAAAACACTTCCCAACGCATTTGCCCCGTTTCGTCACGGCTTTCCCCTGTGCCTTTTGTCACTACCCGGGAAGGCACGCGCACAGATCTGCCAACGAATCGATCGAAACAGCTCCTGTTGCTCTATTTAACTCTACTATCCTCCAAAGCCGATATCGATAATGTATGCAAATCACGGTTATTAATGCGACTTTTAAAACGCTGCCAAGGCTAGGAAAATTGGATGTACAAAAAACGGATTTGTATTCAAATTAGTTTTTTTGCCTGCTCACTTACCGGAAAGCTACTTCAATTTCACGTCCCCGAGAGGGACTAGATGATGCACAATTTGTGCCGATCCGATCGAACGCACAACGCACGCGTTTCGGGTTCGATTACCGGCACGGTACGCGCGCCCTGGAAAGCCTTTCCCTTTGCACCGACAGAAAGGGTGTTTGACGTTCAGCGACGCTGCGGTCATCGAGCAGTGCATCATAATAGAAATATAAATATTGTTTTGATAAATGACATACTTGCAAGCCCGTTTAGGTTTGTGCTCGCCAAACCCTGCTGTTTACCCTCGCCGGTGGCATCAAATTCTGGCGTTCGATTTCAATCGCTTAGGCCACCACTTCGTTAAAGTGGGAAAAAAAACTGTCAAAAGGCGGGCGCGAACCTCGGGCGGACAGGACCTTCCCACGGCGTTACGGACGGCGATGGAAGGACACCGCTGATGCACCCGTAAAAGACATGAGGTTCACTTCATTTAACGTATGTTAGCTGTTTAGCAGGGTTTGCTGGTGGGTTTTGCTGGGTTGCTTAATTGCAGGGGCGTACGGATCAAATTAATCAAACCCCTCGACACCGGGACAGAAGGGCGCCGTGGGATTATGGTGAAAGTTGTTTGCCACTTTTCCGTTTTGCGTGTGTTTTTTTCATCCTCGGTCGATTGTCGGTTTGACGGTTGGCCTTTTTTTATTCGGTGTTGTAGTTGCCTTGTTTCCTTCCGTTTTTTTTTTGCATCACTTTAGGGGTGATTTTCCGCTTTCTCTTTTCTTTCTGTTTTTTTTTGCATTCCCTTTTCCACCGGTACATACGTGCGTGGAAAATAGGGCATTAAAACTGCCGTTATGACACGCTTTTTCAAGTGTTGTGAGCGTTCGCCGTGTCCTTTCGATCCTTTTTTTTGTTGTGCCGGATGCCGTTTTGATGTTTGTTGCTTGTAACCGTTTTAAATTGGTCCAATAAAAGCTCATTATGAGACATTGATTTTTAAAATGACTGGTGTGAGAACAGAGCAGGGGAAAGTAGTTGACGAAGAAGTAACGAAGAGAACTACAAGAGTTAGAATGATTTACTGGACATTAAACACAAAACATTAAAGTAAAACACAGAGATGTTAACTACAACACGAAAGTAAAAGTAGAAAATTCAATCAAAACACAGCCATCTTTTTAATCATTTACATCATTACCGGTTTTTTTTTGTTTATTTATTTTTCACAAATATAATCAAATTCCAGTGACTAGAACTGTTTTAACAAAACAAACCTTACACAACTAATCAGCCCTTCTCATCGTACACTAGCGCATGCCTCCTTGGTGGTGAAAGTGTATGTATGAGACAGTAAAGAGACAGAGATACATGAGGCATACAGGCAGACAGGGAGAGAAAGATAAAAGTATTCTCCTCCACTAGATCTGTGGTAATGTAAAGGTAAAAAAGCAAAACACGCTACAATTATCCTATGACACATCCTACCTTGGTACTTTGATTTACGTTCCTTTCAGTTTTGTTTTCTGCTTTCTGCTTAGTCTAACAACTGATACTAAGTTAGAAGGCTTATTGGCTAACATAAATGGGAATGATCAGTACAGAATCGAAACAAAAACACAAGAGATCACCTTTCTATCCACTATCTACACACAGATTCCTCGGAGTTCAGAGCGATCTATCTAGCTGAGATATTCACACTGCTCCAATCCGTAGAACTGTTGGTCTAGCTGATGTTGATGTTGACTGCCGACGGTACCCGCACCTTCAGGGTACGCTTGGTTCCATCCCTCAGCACTCGTAACCGATGTCCCCAGCGTAGTCTGGAAGAAACTATTGTTCCACCAACAACCACTATCGGCCGCCGTTGACTGCTGCTGCTGGTCACAAGAAGTCATAGACGACCCAACCATCTGTGTCGTCGGTACCATCCGTCCATCGGTCGAGTGGGGCGATGTGGTGGCCGTTTGATGAGTCAACGATTGTCCGATAGTCGGCTCGTAGCTACCGTACAGCTGGGACGCATTCGGTGAGGAAGACGCACTATAATTCTCGTAACTTAACGTCCCGGGCCCGTACCCAGCCGCCGCATCCAGCTGAGCTGAGTGCTGCGTGTGTGCGTGGTGGTGGTTCGGGTCAGACGACTTGCGATCATTAGTCGTCGGTGACACGCAACTTGATTGGCTAATAAAGAACGAATTGATGCCATCGCACGCACGCAGTCCGATCTTGTTCATGTCGAGTTGCGCAAGGGAGTTGTTATTGGTGGCGTGGTTGTTGTTGTTGTTGTTCTGGTAATCAACCTGCGGACTAGCGTAGTACGCAATGTCATCGAGTACGCTCGAGCATCCACTGCTGGTAAGACTCGCTGTGTCCGTATCGGTACTGCTTTCGTACTTGACACAGTCGAAGTATCGGCCAATACCGGTGGAAGAAAATTCGGCTCCACGGTACGGGGAGAACTGATCGGTCTTGCTGCTGTACGTAGACTTGCCGTCTGTTCCCAGGTCCAGATCAAACATGTTGCCAGGAGGTGATCCGACTAGATGTTGCTGCTGCTGCTGCTGCTGATGGTACTTGTTGCTCGCGGTACCCGTTACTGGACGAAGCGGTTGATCCAGCTGGAAGATTTCCTCCGGGTGAATAAAGTTCGTGTCGTAGAAGCAATTTTGTGAGTAATCCTGTGGTGGGTTCTGAGGGCATTGAAGAGGTTGCTGCTGCTGCTGCTGCTGCTGCTGAAGCTGTTGAGTCTGGTGCTGCACTTGGGAGTGATGAGCGTTGCTGTAGTTACATCCATTCGGTGCAGAAGAACCATTAAGATAGTCCATCTGGTAGCTACTGTCTTCGAAGGAGGAATCTGGTGATTTGACGACCTCATTTGACGAGAGAGAGCTGTAGCTAGTTGCCTTTTCGATGGTGTAAAGCTGTTTGGATGACTTCCTCGACTGTTTGATACCGTTTATCTGCGCGTGAAGATAAGATATTAAAGGATCCTTTAAGTAAACTTGGTCTAAAATGTAACACAAACCATGCTAACCGTACCTTATTCATTTTAGACTGAACCGTTCGAAGCACACGCTCACGACGCCCCAATCCTAGCACTCGTCGCGTTTCCCCGGATGATTTCGCTTCCGGCCGTGGATGATCGTGAACTCCCTTCGCTTGGAAAAATATTGCGTGCGGTGTGTGACGCCAAAAGTGAGTCACCGGGTAACCACAGTGTCCACGGCAAGGTAGGATCTCCAAAATACCTCCGATGCACAGTCTAATTGAAGAACAGAACCATTAGTCACTCACGTCACTCACAATCGATCGAAGTTCAGGCACAATTGCTCACCTGTTGGGACACGCCTTGCCTTGCTGTTTGCGCCGAGCCTTGTCACATATGGCCGGCCGTAGATGTATCTTGTCCCCGTTCGGTAGGATACACCCGGCCGAACATACCAACACACCGAGACAGCTCTTCTTCAGGATGTTCACATTGTGGTTGTTGGTGTTGCGCATCGCCCAGCCGGACGAATGGCGCTTCGCCTCCTCGCTCGTTGCCCGGTAGATGTAGCGACAGTGTCCATCGCTCCACTCGTTAAATCCATCGTAGTCCGACTCGGTCACGATCGGCACGCTGGGATCGTTAATGTCCCAGTCGATGCCAAGCTGTCCACCGGCACCGCTCGAGTTGATCACGTTCGATTGCCTGTTAGCGAAACGATAATCAAAAAACATATTCGACACCATTAATCAAACAGGCCACAGCAAACACTCGAGTACACTCCAACACTCCTGGAACGGAAACGCTGCTCCGATTGAGCTTGATCGATCACGGCACGCAAAAAACGAGGGTTTCCAGAAACTTACACAATCACCATGCTGCCGTCCGGTGCTAATGTCTCAATGAACAAGTTGCGCTATTGTCGCTTCTTTCAATTCCCCGAGAACCAAAAGGTTCAATTAAATTTCGGGACAATAATTTAATTTCTCTTGCACAAGCGTCTGTCCACTTCGATTGCTGTCCACTCGCATCGGTTTGGGGTTTAATAGTTTGAGCACACACAGTTCCTTGTCACTTGGAATTCATTTCACTTTTAATGCGCTCACACGTAGATCGTTTATTTGCGTAGCTCACATAACACTACACACGTCCTCGAAAACATTATCAACAACTTCGTCTCCGAATATTTGACGTTACTGTCTGGTCCCGGATCTCCCGTGTCCTAGCAGGTCGACTGCGTAATGCGAACTGATCGGAGACTGTGTCCTCAGCGAGCCTCTACGACCCACAACAACTGCGGCCTCTGCAAACACACAACATAACTGAGTATCGACTCTCTCAGTCGCTCTATCCTCCCCGGAGCGAGACTCTTCCCCGATAGCATAACACATTGTGCAGCATAAAATCCGACCCTTGGCTCTCTTGCTTTCTCATCGTATGCTCTCGCCATCAAATTAGATCCGTTCCACTCGAGGGCACTTATGCATGCTTAGCTCCGCCTTCCGTGTGGACAAGCACAACGAATCAGATGCCTCGAAGCAAACCACCGGAGCACCGGAGCTTGGTGGAAAACTTGATGAAAGTCTTGAGGATACTTCGGTCCATTAACTTCCCAAACTCCGCATAGATTGCACCATTTATGTTTTAATTATCGATGTACGATTTCCTGTCCACCGGAGCTGACGACTTACGGCTGACCTTTATAGCGCGGATGACCTCTAGAAACCTTGAGCTTACTTCTGGCATTGGCTGCCTATTAGGGCGGGTGTTCTCAATTTAGTGTCACAATCTCAGCGCTTACACTTTGTTGTCCCGGTCAAACCACCAGCAGAATTGGTCGTTCGTGGGACGCAAAGGCAAATCAAATTAAAGCCAATCCATTGTCACCATTGTTATGTAGGCCGGATTTCTAATGTCTTCTTGGGTTTGGTTGGTTTCCTTCCTTCCTTCCTTCCTGGGCCGTGGGGTTTTGTTGCAAACTGTGCTGGTTTGGGGAGCTTTGCGGAGAGGATCTTCTCATGTCGCTTCGTTTGTGGTTATAGGTCGGGATCGCACGGCTGAATGAGCCCGGTTCTGACATTGATCAACTGCTCTATTACGCTAATACGTCCCATTTGCCGATCATGATTTGTCGCGGCCCAGAAGAAGTGTCAATTAATCTATATTAATACATCAATATCTTAGGTCTCTTAGGTGCTGGGATGCTGGGAAAAGCGGTTGCAATGGTAGTTCATTAAAAGTTTTTGAATTAATTGAATGAATGTCAGTTCTAATCAAGTAGGATTCGCTCTCCTGCTCTTCATAAACACTTTGTGTAGCATAAAACTCTCGTTAAGTCATATATTTTTGAGGAGTTCTTGAGGAGTTCTTCTTTCTTCTTTTTCAACTAGACAAGAACATCGAAAACTTAAGCTTAAGCTTTTATTTACTGTCAATAACAGCTATTACAATGATTCGTTTTATATTATTCTTTATTTCAGACCTATCGGATATCCTATTCCTGTACGTGATCCTTCAACATAAGCCGAAAAGTCAACGTTTGCGCCGAGATCTTATCGAATGGTCATTGTTTCCCGAATGTCATGATACATCGTCCAGGTGAGCAATATTCAACTTCCAACCGAAAATTCGCAACGATCACTTTCAAATCCTTCCCCAAGTTTCCAAAACTAATTGCTATCACTACGAACCGATCTCCGGTTCCGAGATTCGATTGGGTGAGAAACGACCTGGCTAACTGGTGGGCAAAATGGGCGCAAAAACAGTTACCACAGAATTCCCAGCCCTTAATCTTACAAATATCCGTTCCCCGGTGTTTCGCTTATCAGCAGCGAGCAATCGTATTTAATGAGCAGCAATTGAACCCGTCGGATTTCCCGCCGGTGTGCTGACGCGTACAAACACACATTTTCCGGATAAGCTAACTGCCGGTCGTTTGTCTTGTCGTCGGGAAAAGTGTTGGAACTCGTACCAGAACTTCGGCCCTCTCAGGGTGATGCCAGCGTTTTCGGCTTATCGTGATCCAACTATCCGGACCGGAAGGAAAAATATGATTTTTCCATTCACACCACGGGTGGCCACTTCGGGAAAGTTGCACTGCGAGAGTTGCATTTCTCGGTTCGGGCGTGCAGTTCCCGCGGGCTGTAAACTCTTGGAAACGATGGGAACGATCGTCAATTGAAAATAAGAGCGAAGAGCAGAATAAGTCCCAAAAAGCAAGGGACTCAATTGGTTTTACGCTTCCTTCTTCTGCCTTCGTACGATTGAACTAGCCACAGGATTTGGTGTCCGGGGTTTTGTGTTGCGCCTCAATGGACGGATAATTTTTATCCGATTAGGAAATCTACTCCATAAAATACAATTAAGCGATGGAAGTTGGTATTCGCGCGCGCCGAACGAATTGGGTGATGAACCGATAGTTGTCTATCTTTTGCCGTTCTTGGAGCCGGTAAAAGCCAGCAGGGAAAATACGAAATCTTAATTCCTTTACAGCTAAGGAGTGCCCCTATTTCCTGTATCACTAGTGATATCCGGTGTTCAATGTCAACTTTTGAATGCAGATTAGGGCAGGAAAACCTTCGTTCGTTCCTTTATCCTTAAACACTTGTCCTAGGTTCCGGTCCCGAACTAAGGACTAAAAGAGATCCACAGGTGTCTTCAACTGTTTGTTTTTTCTTTGTTGCTATCCTGCTACATTCCGTGAGAAGATTTTCCTATCAAAACACAGCGTGAGCCGGATTTCCATACCGAGTTAACCAAATTTCGTCCGGGGCGGACTTAATTTCGGATGAAACAGAATCCTTCACACGGGTCGTTTGTTGTCGGCGTTCCCTTCTCGTGCTGCTAGAACGGGGAAATTCTGAAGGGCTCCGGAGTCCGGGAGCATGCCAATAAAATATTGTTTATGATTGAGTACTGCAATAAACGACCTTCCACTGCGGTACTGCCAGGAGTGCATGTAGGGA
>KZ062629.1:17265-47373 GCA_002091835.1 Anopheles maculatus
TACAGTGTTTCTCACTTGATAATGCAAAGTTACCTATGATTTTTGCAAACGCTCCATACGAAATCGTATGTAGCGTTTGCAAAAATCATAGGTAACTTTGCATTATCAAGTGAGAAACACTGTATTTATTAGCATAAACAAGTTATTTTTTTAGTGTTTATTGGACGTTCTTTATTGATTTATTAAACGATGAGTTGAATCATTGATTTACTTAATCGTTTTTCGTTTAAACTCTTAGTTTTATGATTGATTGTTTTGTTTTATAATTTTATATTTATTTATTTTTCTCCTTGTTTCTTTTCCTTCATTCATTTCTCTTTTACATAGTATTTTTAAATATTAATTAGTACTCTTTCATGTTATAAAATGTAGCAAATGATAGTTTGTTTTGTGTTTACGTTTTCTTAAGTTATTTAATCATTTCATCACCATATGCTTATTGTCTTCCATTCTTTCTTTTATTTCTCTCTTTAAAGTTCTTGGGATATATTTTCTTAAATATGCTTTTGTTAATTCATTTCTATTGCATTACGAGTTTAAGAGTTTTTGAGTAAGAAAATGAAGCTTGTTTTTTCAACTTTCGCTCTTTAGCCCTCCCAATAACTATTAATTAATGCATCGATGCGGGCACTTTAAAAAGGAGTTCTTCGGTCTCTTCGTTTGCATTGTGCACGTCTTGTTGGAGGGTTTTGTGGCACGATCTATTTCAACGTTTGGGGGTACAAAGATTTACACTAAAATGGTGGCCATCTCCAGGCATTTACTTCCTTTGTGCGCGATCAGCCAACCGCATATGAGCGGCCATTTGCCATCGAAACAGCCAACGTACATCAAACAGCCGTAGAAACAAATTAACCCTCTTCTTTCGCGTGACGGTGATGGTGACTCCTTTTAATGACCGGTGGGAGAACTTAAACTTCCTTTGTTACCGTTTCTTTTGAGGTGTAGTTGACATCGATCCAACGCCCACAGGTGGACACGGTTGTACCGGATGCGCGCACACAGACATTACCCTTGGATGCTCCCAGGTGTCCAGGCCACACACAATCGATTGTTTACAGTGAGTGACTTGCAGTGCACAAACAGGCCTGTTGGGTCACCTTTCTTAACGACTGTTTCAAGCATTGTCGCCAACCAGCATCTTTCGATTCGGCCAACGATAAGAAGGGGGCCAACGACAAGACTACCAACCGGAGCTACCCCAACATACATAGGTCCAGATGTGTGTCCATTTCTTCGCTTCCACCTAGCGAATACGACTACGATTAAGCAGTTGGCTAGACACGGACGGAGAACTTCAACGGTCTTTCAACGAAAAATGCGCATTCTCCGGCTCGACTCCACTGAACTGACTCATTAATACACACCAACCAAGCAACACCGTCGTCCAAAATGTGCACAAGGCGTACCAATTCATGGTGGCCCTTACGGAGCGGAGAATTTTCTTTCCGACTTTACTCGGGTGGAAAAAATTGTCTGTTGCAGCACGGGCTGCAAAATACGCTTCCATCGTCCCCGACTTTCCAGGGATCTCACCAACAGGGTAACGTACGCGCTAGCAAATGATTTGATTATTAACTACGAGCCTACAAGTTCACCCCACACACAGCACACAAGGCACATTCGGAACAGCCAGAGACCATGCTGCCGACTCTGGTTCGCCGGGGTTTAGAGCCGGGCATTCTTCTTCAATTAATTTTCATTAAGCACCGAAACTCCAGACCCATAAACACTGTACGAGCCACCAAATTTAGCGTCCCGAAAACGGGGGAATTTTCCATGAAGATACGATTTGCCAGCCACACTTTATGGAGAGGCCACTTAATTGAGTGTAGCGTGCTTCGAGTATTTACCATACGGCCGGGCGTTCGTATGGGTATGGAAAACGAACAAAATGGAGTTGATTTGTTCTCGGTGGAAACGAGCGATTGACTGCAACTCTTGTTGCTTTTCCTTTGAATAATTGAGGAGAGCAGTGTGACTGTGTCTTTTTATCTTTAATGATGATTCTAGTGGGAAAATCTGATCAATTCTAATATATAGAAATAGAAAACCCATTGTTGACTAATCGAATAATCATCTTTCTTCACGATACCATCATATTTTTTTACACAATACGACGAAAATCACGACCCTTTTCCTTTGAAGGATACTTTTTTATGGAAATTAATGATTTTTCTCTACTTGTCTCATTATACGAGACAGAATAATGTGATCAACAAACATTTACAGTCAGATAGGGCCTGTGGTGGATCATAGTACTAAGAAGATGCTTAGATCGCCGAGCCCGGAGTCCAGATCTTCCTATGAGCGAGCTACGAGGGCTACAAGCGTTTAGTGAGCCTCGAACTCCACAAAGAAGCCTCTCATAAGGACATCATGAGACTCTCGTTCATACAACGTCTCCGCTTGATCCCTGTCTCTGACCTTGTCAACGAATTCGATGTCTAGAGGCTAACGACTTCTAGAGGCTTGATACACCATTGGACAGGGCCTTAATAGAAGCCATGTCGAGATAAGTTATGACAAATAATTTTCGGTTTATATTATTCTACGTCGAAGGAAGTCTCGAAGTCCACGGAAGCCGTCTGTAAAAACTGTAAGTGAAGTTGTTAGAGACTACTTCAGACTCTGAACATACATACTTGAAGATATGAAGGATCGCATAGTTCTTGTCTGTATAGCAACGGAAGGAATCGAAGTTAATTCCTTCGGCTTATCATCATTGCCTGGTAACTGTGATTCTGATCATCACAATTCTTGCCTCGAAGAAACTTCTGATGAACCTTTAAGTATTTCGATACTGTTCTTTCAACAATTCTAAGTATAGTGATCCAGGCTTTACCAAAGAGTAAAGGCTAGACAATTGATGAAGTTGAGCAATCAAAGACTTTGCCTTAGAAGAGAATGTGAGTGAAACTGCTACATTTAGAACTAGGATCTGCTATTCATTAAGCAATTGAATTAAAGTATAAAACATACAACAACTATTTATAATATCATTAGAACAGGTAACTCTAACTTCCATTATCGTAGCACTTGCCAGCATACAGACATTCCACCACTAAAACCTACTCTTATCAACACTTATCTATCCCACATTAAAAACAATCTGCATACCTATTTCCGGAACTGGAACGAAGCCTCAATCCTACAATCAGCAAACAGGACTCGAAAATCACATCCCACAAATTACAAATCACAAACGCATCAAAACCTAAAAAAACCCGACCGATTTATCCACGCCCGGTTGAATCGCCTGTTGTTTGCGATAACGTAATCACCCCACCCGTGTGTGTGTGTATGTGTGTGTTGTTGTTGTTTGTACAGTCTAAATTAATCTCTAATTCCAAAGCCCCCAGTTCAAGGGCGTAAAAACCCCTACAGATCTATTTCCATTGAACATCATCGGACATCGGGCGCTCCCCGGGAAAATCAGAACGACCATGTTTAACGAAGCGGTTCACAAAGCGAAAGATTAGACCACACACACACACACACACCCACACGAGTGGGAGTTTCTATTTCCACACTTTCTGCTGTGGCCAATTATCACCGATTCCGACTACCGGCACGAGTGACTGCACAATTTCCGAAGCGATCGGATCAGTGTTCCGGGTTTTGTGGCTGCGGTTGTCGGGCTGTGGTACAGATTTCTTTTATGTTCGTCTACTCCCCTGTTCCGCGTTCGCTTCCTCCACATCCACCTTCTCTAATTAGATATTTTATCAGATAAAACACAACGCTGCTCATATGATTCCGCACACACACATGCCATAGTTCGTTGGGATGATGTGCGTCATCGTTTGAACGGGAAATCGCTTGCCAGACCATCAACGATACACTGGTACTGTGCTGTTGTCTCAAGGAACTCCGTTTTCCATCCTTTTTCCGATAATAACCGGAACCGAACGCTTCGTTTGTTCCCGTCGTCATACGAGATTGTGTGTTTGAATTTAAGGATGAACCGTTTTACAAGCCGGCAAGCGAAGACACACACGAGCGTGTGTTTGTATCGTGCCACAAAGCAGATCGACGATAGGGTCTTTGTCTGGTAGGAGATGAAACACAATCAGTAAATGAAGCTGTGCAAAAGCAAAACCAACTGACTCATGGGAAGCAGTTGATTGGTTTTGTATTGTGTCGTACCTTTGCAAATACACAATCATCCTTCTAGTCGATTTCTATTTGATGCTTTGATGCTGTAATGGTAATGTCTATGCTTGGTGAAATAGTTCTGACACAAAATTCCAGCAAACGTTACAAATCACCTTTTGTGATGTTAATATTCAACCCTCGAAAAGTTAATCTCATCAATTCTCTCAATCAAACTTTTGTCATCGGTGTGCAAGCAAATTAAATCCTTTTATACAGTGTCAAACCCATTCACTCCACAAGGGCGTCTCGGCATAACAAACACCCAACAGATCGCAAATGCACGTAACGCACTTTTATGGAAAGAGTTTCCACCTGCCAGGACCCAGGAGTCATAATCGTTCAACGGTTTCGAGAAGTCGGGGGAAAAAAGGATTACCAATGACTCGTGGGTTGTGTGTCCTGTGCAGCCATCCCTGCTCGGACCCGATCCGGACCCGATGATGATGATGGGCAGATAAAGGCCATACCGTTCGGTACCGTACCGTATCCGAGTCCCCTTCGAGTGGTCACAGAAGGCACACACATAATAGAAACATAAAGGGGCAGATGTAAATCCTGGTGAATTAATACGTATTTAACCGCAACACACACACCGTAAGACAACACTCGAGGTGCAACACAATAGTATTGTTTTTGACACGGGGACGACACGGGGATATTCCCTCTAGACCGATCCTTCCCGCTCGGTGTGTTAATCCGATGATTGCGGTATGCCTGTACGTCTAGCAAGGACACACAAACACACACCGAACAAAAGACGCATCAGAAGAGCACGAAAGGAATGCAAACAGGCAGAGCAAGAAGAGATGATCACCACCGTGAACTATCCCGGTAGAAACTTCTTGCATCTGCGCCAACAACCGTCTAGTTGCAGCCGGGCCTTTTGCATAAGAAATCATAAAGAAAAAGGGAACGCAAGCCGTGAGCGTGCGCGCGCTCGCGCCCGTTGAATCAAGACACACGCTCGCAGCACACCCCGTGGTCTAGGAGACGGGGGTTTGACCGTTGTGGACCGTTGATGATTAAGCCGTATGGATTGAGTATGCAGGCTTGGAGCGCAGATGGACACGCTCAAGCACGTGCCCCCCCGGCGGCATACCTAGATCGAACTAGGTAAACGAGTGTAAAGGTGTTCGCACCCTGATAGCAAGTGGTTGGCAACAAAAAAAACCTGCCGTTTCGTAGTGTTTCTAGTAGAGCTGCGTGGACTCATTTAGCGTGGAAGCAGATTGCAGCAGTGACATTGGTTTTTGCAGCTTGGCCGGTGCCGGCTTGCAGTTGCAGAAGCACCGCCGATGGTGTCAATAAAGCACAGATGGTGTGGGTTTGCACATTTCGCCGACACCTTGACGATCTGGCCGAGCGGTATTGCGGTGGGTTTTATTTTGCGTTTATAAATGACTGGGTTGTAATTAAAACGGCATTTTATTGTGGCCTTATCGACGGATAGAAGAAGGCTTTTTGGAGATCCTAGGGTCAAGAATATCTTAATAACCCTGGATCTTTTGGACGGCCTATCCGGGACTCCTCAACTTGTGTTTTACCTTTCCCTAGACAGTTGATATTGGAGCTCAATCAAAGACCCAATTATGTGACATTTCTTGGGAAGTTGGTGTACCAATAGCTCCAATTCTACGACATCTTCATCGACAGTGAAATCGGACAAGACTACGTGAGGTAACAAATTCTTGAGGTAATAAACTGATCTCATCATAAGAACCTCACACCAGACAACTCAGACTTTAAAGTCTTTAATTGTTGAATAAGAGAGAATATTTGGAAGTACGAAATTGAGATGCAGACGACAGCAATCGAACTAAAACTGTTCGGCTTTAAGGGATTCGTTATTTTGAATCCGGGAGGACCAGGCTTAATTTTCGATGACAAATGACGATAAGGATTATGTGAGTCATAAACGGTTTCGCTCCATAAAACTCAATTTGCATTGCATTGTTCCTTCCTTTTAGCACCAACAGTTTTTTTTACTACTCAACGCCAATGATTGACAGGTGATAAAACAATATCTAAATACAAGCGTGCAATAAAATTGTCCACATACGATATTGAACGGTTCCGAAAAAACAAAACTGTATTTGTTTCTTATCGATACTCGCTTCGACCACCCTACAAAACCCGTTCTCTCCTGTATCCTGTCCCTTGATGCCTAACGTTCAGTTCCAACACATTATGCGGGACTCGCATCATCGCATCATCGTCCTGGTGTGCTCCTGCCGTGCGAAACCAGGATTCGTATTACATTGTCAATCATCCCGTCTCTTCGCAGGCAAGCTGCACCGACGATGAACTTGACATTTATCGTGCACCGCACAATGCAACCGTTCGCTTCGTGTAGAGTATTAATTTACGCAAATTTCTGTCCCCTTTCCAGAGAGAGAGAGGCGGACATTTCGGGGACCAAAAATTCTGATGAACAAAATTTACGATTACGACCAAAATATTGTCAAAGCGCTTTGCAAGGCACTGAAAGGATTTATCGAGCCACAATGTCACCCATTAGGGTCCGCTCGTAGGGCGCACTGCTGGTCGTAAATATTCACACGCATAACCTCCCGTCAAACAGTACGGAGACCACAATACGGAGTCAGAGTTTGCAATTATTGCAACCAACTCGCAACGGATGTACCATTTCGCGCACCATCATCCGGTCCGGTTGGGTGTCGGTTTTATGGAAATTCTCGAACCCAATCGATTGGCAATGATTGGCGACATCGACTCATCAGCATACGCGTACGGAAAAACCACATTCGAAGGCCACCGCCGAAGAAGGAACCAGCCGCGGCAGCACGCTGTCAGTCATAATCGTTAACTTTTACCACAATGCAGCTGTGGTTCATAAAACGGTTTCGCACTAATCTGCACTCATCGTGCACCGCAGGACGTATCCCGACGCTCAGTCGTACGGATTGGGTTGCCTGCGCTCAACGTTTGACGGTTAATGGTTTGTTTTTATCGCTTTCTGTTCGGGGTTTTTGTACACTCGAGTCTGTGCGTTGCATCTGTTCCGGCTGGGAAACGGTGAAAAGCAACTTATTGCAACAAATTTGAATCGAATCGAAACAATATCGGTGCGTGTGACCGGAACTGAAAAGAGAAAAGGGTTGTGGTTGATTTGCTTTGACAAAGAAAAAAGGGAGTTTAAAAAAACATTTATCTATTGTGAGGGCTAAAGAGCGAAAGTTGAAAAAACAAGCTTCATTGTCTTACTCAAAAACTCTTATAACTCGTAAAACAATACAAATGAATTAACAAAAGCGTAATTAAGAAAATATATCCCAAGAACTTTAAATAGAGAAATAAAAGAAAGAATGAAAGACAATAAGAATATGGTGATGAAATGTTTAAATAACTTAAGAAAACGTAAACACAAAACAAACAATCATCTGCTACATTTGATAACACGAAAGAATACTAATTAATATTTAAAAATATGATGTAAAAGAGAAATGAATGAAGGAAAAGAAACAAGGAGAAAAATAAATAAATATAAATTTATAAAACAAAACAATCAATCATAAAACTAAGAGTTAAAACGAAAAACGATTAAGTAAATCAATAATTTAACTCATCGTTTAATAAATCAATAAAGAATGTCAACTAAACACTAAGAAAATAACTTGTTTATGCTAATAAATAAGTTGCTCCTTCTCACCTAGCTCCTTTTCTTTGACCCACTGAGTCATAGAACTCATCGAAGAATTCATCATCATCAGATTCTTAACCGTTTTCTTCCACCTCTGCTAATTGGCAGCTCGCTAGCTTTCCTCACCTAACACGATCAAACGATCATCGCTGGTCGAAGAACCAACAAAGTGGTGCAGACGAAAAAACAATTAACCATTTCCACGCGCGCAGGTTCGTGATGTCTCAACTACGAACTGTTAATAGAAACATCACCTCCGCCTGATTGTGGTGGATTTGTTTCAGTGACGTGCCGCACTTCACTGTGCTCCAACGGTGGAGCTACGCTACGAACAAACCCCACCGACTCGAGGCTCTAGCTCTGCCTAGCGCGCGTCACATTCCACCGACCAGGGTCAATGCGCGAATGCGCCCCAGATTGATGGTTCTCTGTTGACGAGCTGAAGTCGAAGTGACGTTCGTTCGGGTTTTTGTGGCACGTTTTCCCATTTGCTGAGTGCGAGCGGCCCCCTCAACGAGAGCGTGGGATCGTGTCAAAAGGTTGTGTCCTTGATTGGACAAGAAATACTGGATCGAGCAATCGAGGAATTTTCCCTTTTCCAAAAAAAAACAAAACAGGGAATAGATAATATTCGCAAGAGTATAATAGAAATGTCAATTGTGATTTTATGCAAAACCAGTCACCCGGACAGTGCAATATGCTTCACGCGGTCTGCCTAATACCGTGGGAAAACAAAACATCCCGTACTTGTCTCACACGCACACTCTAGGAATAATAATTTTATGTGTTTTTAAAAAAACTGTAACATAAAAAGGCTTGAAAACCCTTCAGCTGGCAGTGACGCTAGGGTCACCGAGGACGAGCGTCCCGAACCCGTCTGCGGCTCAATTCTCAAGTGGCCACTTGCGCGATTGTTCGTCGCGCAACATATTGTGCCACATGTCCTGCTGTGTGCTTCTTCCGCCTTTTATATCGCGTTCCGACCCCACGGGCTGTTGCGCTAATGTGGCAACAGTTTCGTCTCTTGAGATTTTTTAATTTAAAAATTTGGAGTGTCCTTTTTTGTTGTTGCTGCCATGTCGGTCTGTGACATTTCCATACGTCTCGAGGGGACAATCGTTTAGGTGCGGTACGACGTTCGGCATAAGAATGTCCTCGTCCGGATGATGATCCTTTTGTTTGTGGAGATTTATCCGTAGTTTGGGAGACACTTTCTGGGTACTTGTGGACGACCTTACTTCGTGGAGTTTTTGAATAATAATTAGAATGTTTCGTTTGAAGTTAAGGTATCGTAATTGTAGAATTAATATAATATTTTCACAGTACCGTTCATATAAAACTTCAAACACAAGTTCATCAACTTCTACCCGTGAACTCTTGTTGCAAAAATTGTTAAAAAAAAACCTCCGTAACATTGTATTCGATGTGGCTACTTGAGCAACTACTTTAGCGCCCAGCAGGAGCTCACCAACGCTCGAAACGCGTGCGCCAAAAACCTTCCACCGTGCGCGGCCTGCAGCGCGATGACACGCAAGGATAAAAGAAGCTGCTTTGCAGCCTGCAGCCTTCATCGGGCCACCATCAGCCCTCAATCAAGCTACCGACCACCGAGAGCGTAGGCCAGCCAGGATTTGGGAAAAGCAAGAACAAAAGCGTATTTAGTACGTATTTGATTTCGTCAAAAACTCGGCGCGTCATACTGATGCCTCACGAAGAGCGAACCACTGATTCGTCTCGACGTATTCGAGAGCCACCCGGGACGACCTTTTTCCTGAGGGAAGGTTTTAAAACACTTTTTTCCCGAACGAGAGGATGCTCGGCGCTCGTGCGCCCGTTTTGTTGCGGTCCGTTGCGGACACGTTAGGACACGAGCCCGCGTACGTATGTCTTGCAGCCAGGGCTAAAGGCCATACCGACCGCAGGCTTCCCTGTGGTGCAACATAAACAGTGCATATGCAGCATAACAGCGACCGGTGGATCATCGCATAGGGCACGCATTGTTTCGAACAGCGAGTAGGTACGGATGGCATGTAAAAAGATATCGGCGGTTTGGGAAGAATGAGAGAAATTCCGATCGAACGATGATGCACACAGGGGACGAATGTCTGATCCAGTTTGAAATTCTCGATGGTACACGACGAGAAGAACAGTGTTGGTGATGAATACAACCACAATTTTTACAACATTAATTCAAATTTGTGAGGTTCGTCGCTTAATCGAGCAAAATCATTAAAGTCTTTTGTTTTTGAATGAATTTTAAACTTCTAAATACCATTCAAGGATTTATTCTTTCCCACTAGGGGGATCGATTACGGTTCTCTCGCTTATTCTATCTAGATCGATGATTCAATACCAGTTCCTCCTCGTCATGATGGACCGCGTCATTCAGTTGGCAAAAAAACGAAAAACCTTGGCCGTGGTGCGAGAGCACAGCTGGATGCTTCCAGCAGACGGAGTGTGCCTCAACACACTCAACCTTACCCAGGACCTACAGCAACTAACAAGACTGTTCGGGCAAACCGTGCAACACCAGACAAACCGTCTTCGCGTTGGCCCCTTTTTCGTTGGCCGAGGCCCTTTAGCTCTTGGGCAATTGTTCAACACCGAGCGTCCTTTTGTGATGGCCCAGCGAGCAAGAAAAAGAACCTCCAGAGAAGAAAAGGACAATGAGGAACGACGTTTCCAACATGAGGAAGGATTTTGATGAGGCATTAATTTGATCATTTAGTGCGACACCATCCGAAGAAGGCTTGGTTCTCGGGACTTCATTTTCTCCCTTCTTTTCTCTCTCTTAGGGTTTTCCTCTCAAGGATTAGTGATCCCCCCCAGTATTCTTCATCGGTTTTGTGTCCGTTAATTTGTTTTGTACCGCGCACATAGGAGGCAGATTCTTCGATGTACGCGATTAAAGGATAACGCGATGATCGCTTTTATTCCGAGAAAATCGTTACACGATTTATGTATCTCTTACAAGATGCGCTGATATTTATTACCGTCGTCGTTGTAATGAAGATGATACGGAAAAAAGGGCTTTCGTTTACACGTGTAATCGAGCATTGAATGGTTAGCCCACCCTGAGGGAAGCGAAAAGGGATCGCTTTAGCTGTCTATTATTAAGAGAATAATTGTGAAAAGGATAACATTTTAATAGGTCCCTCGAGTTTTTACAAAAGAGTTCAATGTGGTTGTGTGTGTGTGTGGCATGATAATCTGTCAAAACAAACGCTTTATGAGTCAGTAAGGTATGCATTCTTGACGCAGTTAGAACAACTTGTTAATGTCATTTATTCGGTCATTGAATGGGTGTCCATAACTTATACAGTCGTTAATATATAAGTATCTTATAGTGTGGGAAGAAGTTGAAGCAATCCTTTCGAAAAGGTGATCTAGAAATACACCTAGACAACATTCTCTCTTAGAAAACCGTTCCAAAATCTGTTCATAAACAAATTGCTATTCTGTAATCTAGGCATCACTCATCAACGACACATCCGGAGAGCAATCAGGAAATAACACCGTGATCCCTGCCCCGTAGTACTAGCATATGTAACACACTGTTTGACAAGGCCAAAATCAAGGCCACAACACCATAAACATTCAACCCCCTCTAGTAAACGCCTTTCGCGCGCGCCCGAGAGATAGCAAAACCAAGCAAAACGTCACCAAGACCGGGTCGCGTGCCATCGTGCTTCCTGTCAAGCGTCAGCGCACTCGGCCGGGCTGATAAATGCACAGCGCCGTGCGCACACGATGTCCGGAAGTTATTCGAGCCGGCTTTAAATTGATTACGTCGGCCATTGTTGGCGCGAGCGCTAATAGTTCGGTGTCTATCGGTAGCGCCTACCTCGCCGTCAGTCCCCTGGCACCCGCTTTAACCCCTTTTTTCACCCACCCTGGTTTCGAGCTGCGAACAAAAACAAACGCGGCCGAACTTTAAACTTCCTGCCGTAAATCATCCGGCCCACGTTTTGGTTTAAAGCTGATGTTTCCGGAGAGTTTTTTACCAATTTTTTTTCTCTTCGCGTTTGTTAAACTCCAACTATTTGTGTAATGTAACCCTTTTTGTTCACTTTATATTTCCCCCGGCAGCAGGAGGAAGGACTCATCCGGGACTTTCCGGGACACGCATGACCGCTAATAGATGTCTGCTGTTGTCAGTTTTGTTGTGTCAACATGGCCGACTGGTGAAAATTTAATCCTTTTTCGTCGTTCGGTCGTCGTCGTTGGTGCGGAAGTTTGCGATGGGACTGCGACTGCAGTTGATGAACCTGATCAAATTACAAGCCTCTTCAGAAGAGACCCTTTTAGGGTTACTGGCGGGGCGCATCCTTCGAGGGTTTGGTTGTCTGGTGGGTGAACGTGTGGCGATTATGCAGATTAGCATCTTCAGTGCTGGAACAGAATCTCCTAGGCAGCAGGCGATAATGAACCAAAACAAGGAGCCCTAACCTTTTGTAAAAAAGAAAAGCTTATGTAAATAAGAGCTCTTCATTAACTTCTAACCTGTGAAGCGCAAACAAGCAGCGTATCCTTTCAAGGACACACGAGATTTCTCGTAAGTTCCTGACATACGTCCCAAGTTTAAGTATTTTGGTTTCTAAATGTCAAATAGTCGGGATCCTGACTCACTCACACGCACGAAACATGTAAGAGGGATATCCCACCAACTAGCTACAACCGCAATACCTTTTCGGAGAAGGACCGAAACACTCTGCCACAGAACTAGACCGAATTGGGAAGCGATTTTCTCACGCCTTTTCCATCGTCCCACTAGCAATAATGTCGGTGAGTCACGCAATATGTTTGCCGGTTGGGTGTTATGTGTGGTCAAATTAACGTAACTAATGGAGCGATTTATCTTCACTTTGGATAATTACCATCCACGCTTCCAGGATATCGGAAAGTTGAGGGATTTTCTTGAGAGAGAAAAGATGAATTCATCTATTTGAGAGTTCTGAGTGTTCTGAGATATCATTTGAAGGAATTGTTGACAGCATCAAAGTTGGTTATTCTAATAATCCTTCCCAATAATACCTTGCTATAAACAAACTCTCACTTCCGACGAGAGATCTCGCATCCTCCACCCAGTACTTGTGTCCTCAGAGCTTCAGGCATCTCATCCACCGTTCCTGCTTCGATTGTTCCGACTCATAATTACCAATGAGCATAAATCATTCCACCCCTCGACCGAGCTAAGCCAACTTCAGATAGAAAACACTCTCCCCGGCCTACCACTGCCTTAACAGTTACGGGAGAATATGTTTTTTGTTCTCACTATTCCACCGAGCGCACTCGCGCCCTTGTCCGCCGTAACTCTTATTCGCTACGGCACTTTCTTCACTAGGTAGCGAGCGGATGCGAGTACGCCAGTTTATTTATCATTAACAATTTAACAGCTATTGAGCCCGAATTAGGGGTTGCGTGTTTGAGGTTTTGGCGGGGACACCGACAGAAAGTACAAAAAATTAGACCCAACAAAACGGTGAGAAAACTTCGAACACTATCCGAACCGAACGCGTTACGGCGCTAATGTTCCGGTTGTATGCCACGTGTCGAGTACGCTTCTCTTCAAGGTGTTTCCAGTGGTTTGTGTGTAGGAAAAATCGGTTTCTCACCACTCACCAAGCTTACTTCTAATGGCCATGTCCCGCCACTACAATCGGAATGCCGCTGTCGGCAACGTGAGATTCCTGTCCACTGTCAAAAATCAGAATTCTGCGATAGCACCGTTTCCGAAATCCGCTAATTGCTTTGATTAATGATGGCGCGCCGGCGGAAAACGGTGAAAGAAAATGCCGCCGTCACTCCACTGCCTTGCGCCCAATCACTATCGTCCGGGGCCTTCGGAAGGTGATTTTGATTAATGATTGTTTCACCGTCGAGTGGTGGCTGAGCTCCGGCGAGCGTGTAGTCGAAATCGAAAGACGCATAAGGATCTGTGGAGGGCTCTCAGCGATGTTTGTTGTGCTGTGTCTCGACCAAACGAGGTTGACGAGGAGGGATTCTGTTTGATGTTGTGGTGCCGTTTTCGTGTGTTACATAATCAAAAGTTAATTAGCACGTGTTTTTTGCGCTCTCTTTCCTTCTTTTGTTTGAATGACACTTCTAACTAGCATCGCCTTAATGGGTCAGGTTAACCGTTTTGTCGGATCATGGCTGTTTTTGCTGCAATTTGCTCGATGCTAGGTTATTGTCACATTTTTAGTTCACTTTTTCCATTTTTTTAAATGATTTTCCTATTCATTCCATACTGTTTTTATGATTGTTTCTACTGTTGCAACATTATAAGTTTAATTTTTATTTCTATTGTTTTATGTTTCTTTTGTTAAAAAAAACTTTTAGTTCTCTCCATTTACCTTTTTCTTCTCTTTGTTTTAGTTGTTTCTTTTTTATACAACTTCGTTTTAACCTTCATTTTTTGTATCCTTACTCAAATTGATTAATTTAAAGCAACTTTTTTTCCTTTTTTTAAATTTGTTCCATATTTTTCGCTTCGTCTGATCATGTTCTTTTTTTATTTTTATCCTTTTCATGTTCTCCCACTGTTTCTTAACTTCTACTTTCTTTTTTATTATTATCAAATATCTTTATTTTTACTTCATTCTTTTCTTTGTTTTACTCTTTTACTTATCCTCTCGTAACCCCCTTAAGGTTATTTTATTACTAGTTCTGTATTTCTCTTATGTTTTTTAACATTTTTTTGTCTCCCTTTATCTTCTTCATTAGCATTACAAATACTCACCTCTTTTTTATGCACATATTTACACAATTAATACTCCCTGTATGCTTGTGTTTTTTCTACTTTCACATTTTTCTGCCCCCCCACATTTCTTTACTTTCCTTCCTTTTTTGCTGCTCATATCAACAAGATTTGATTACAACGCATACGCGTAGAATGTGTACCTCAACATGTTAAAATTCGCTTTTGTTTGTCCGGTGGCTCCACGTGGTCCAGTGTTACGTCCAGTGTTACGCAAGGCTGCACAGTTCTTTTTCACATAATTACTCCTTTCGGTTGTCACTTTCGCCCCGTCACTGTCCCGATCATACGCAAACAGATTCGCCACTTGTCCATCCTAATTAAATTCAGCGCCCCGCGAGTCGCGCACGGACCGTACGCCGCACCGAAATTAAAAACAAACAAATGGCCCCCGGAACGAGGTGAAAAATATCGACACCTTAAAAACGTAACAACCCTTAAGGGTCTGCGGTGCCGCAAAACTTGCCCCGTAGGTAGTGGTAGAGAGATTGATGAGAGAGCCACGAGAAAAAGGGGCGAACATAAAAAAAAAACTCCTACAAGGAAGGTTTTCGCAGGACAACCCCGAAAAAAGCGCCTGTGTGACCATCATTCCCGAGGGTGCTCATTAAAAACCACTTACTGCTTGGGCGTGTGTGTGTGTCACAGTGTCGAAATTGCTACAGGCACTAAATACATAGCACATCGGTATCGGCGAAAAGCCCACGAGCGTGTCCTTATGTCCTTCGTTTGGCGAAAAGGACACAATCATGTGCAGCCATCGTGCGTCATACTCTTATCAGCTGGAGAACATGGATGATGCCGGACGGGGAGAACAGTGGTGGACAAACAGGTGAGATGCGTTTACATCATAAAATCCCGTTTCCCGTTTTACGATGCCGATTTTCCATCAGCACCGACATAACGATCGCGATTGTCGCGAGTGTTGATCGAATAATTCACGCATTGACACTTTCGATGCAGGTAGCCAAGTGTCTGTAAACACAAGACCCGTTTGCGGGTTCGCTGGCTGGCGTCAGCGATACGCATCGCGTGAACCGTAATCAATAATCTGCCTCCTTTTGTCGCCGCATCGAAATATGCTAATGAGAAGACAAAAAAACGCCATGTCATAAACAGAAGCGACAAGAAAGGCAAGACAGTGGTTGGGCGACAACCCAAAAATGCATGAAATTAACAGCTACGAAATCGAAAGTGCATCACTCATTCGGACATACAAGCCGCGGACGCATAAAGTGTCCAAAACTATCAACCCGTCGCTGTCGTCAGCGAACTCCTCCGAAAACTCCGCACAAAATCGCAGGTCGCGTGTACTCACAGGGCAAGTAGCGACGCGAAACAGTTCGCCAAGACTCGGGCGTGTGCATAAATTACCTCCGGCCAACCCCAGAAGGCCCCCTGTTGCGCGTGTCATTGGCGAAGTGCAACTGCGATTCATACCAGGTGCACATCTCTTGCGTACCACGTAAGCGACTGTTTGTTGTGGAGGTGCTGCCAGCTCGAAATAAAAAAAACATATGCGTAACCCGTTGAAGGACCCCGGGAACGATCGATCGCTTTTCGTTGCAATTTTACTGGCTACTCTTTCGGTGAACGAAGTCACAGAGAACAGAATCCCTTACCTATCTGACAACTTTATTCGCCACCGATTCTTCTCGCGGTCCGACCGCTCGAGCCCATCATCATCACCATCTTGAGCTGCTTCAGCGCTGGAATGTGGACACATAGCAGGCTAGATGTAGCAATTCCGGGAACATCCGCGATCGTAACCGGCTGATAGGTGGCGAGAACTTTCCGCACCGTACTAACCTACGCCAACAACGACACGTGCGCTAACGCTCAAGTGAGCGAATGCGAGTGTAGCATTCTTGCGCTTCTCCAACAGTCCGCCGTGTGGTTCAAAGTTCATGCCGCACCAAGGGAACTGACGGAACGAACGAGCGGACATGAAGTGGGAAACAATACTATCGACAAATCGATTGGAATTCAGTTCGACGGCCGTATTTCACTTTTTCGCTCCGTCGATCGCCTCCCGGTCCCGGACCAAGACACCGTACTGCGATCGGAACGGGGTGGTTTTATTTTATTTCCTCACCGGTTCCACTTATCTGCGAAACCAAACCTATGAGTGTGGATGCTTATTTCACAGTCACAACAGAGCCACAGCTAACTATGGGGCGCAATTATAGCAACTATGCGGCGAAGCACTTGCAATCGGGAAGATGAGCGCAGGTTTTGTGTGTTGGGTTGTTGCATACCGCACACCGATAAGACGACAAGCGCAAGGGAGAATTATGAGCTATGGTTGAAATGTGTTTTGCTAGCTAGGATTTATTGTTCTTTTGAATCGTGACGGGTGTACAAGATGCAAGAGAATGCTTAGCGTGTGGTATTTTAGGCGAAACATTCTAATTGCATTTCGTGTACGGTTTTATGGCAGATCTGGAGAATAGTTTCTACTAGGACCGTAATAGTTAGGGAGACATCAGATAGGAAGCATCATTGTGACCAGTACAAAGTTTGAAGATTAAGCCATAATCTTGCTCTTGTTGTGTCCTAATTTCTAATGTCTAATGACCAAGCAACAGTCATAGTGTCCTATATGGAGGGAACTCTGTAAGAATTTCTCAAATTGTATCAACTATAGTGAGTTGGGTAGAAGTCAAAGCTAAGCAAGATAAAATGTCTTGGCCTTACGACAATAAGGCTTACTAGACTTATTGTTACCGCATAGTTGGATAGTTAGTCCTCACTACTGCGAACGGCCCAGATGAGACTTGAACCCCGATGAGACCTGCCGTGTGAAGACCGGCGCCGCTGTCGCATCTACCACCGGGCCTATCTATCTTAGTCTTATTGTATCCGAATTTCTGATGTTTCATAACCAAGCAACAGTCACCGTGTCTTATATGGTGGGAGCTCCGGAAGGATTCCTTAAATTTTATCAACTCTAGTAATTTTTGTAGAATTTCAAGCAAAACTAGATTAGATTTTCTAGATCTAATAGCAGGTAAAATGAATCCTTAGTTATTGGTAGCTTTAGTAATGGTGACGTCGATCTAAACTAAGTCAGTCAAGGTTGAGTCAAGATGTTACTGTCTCGAAACGAGCAAGAGTGGAGATGTAATTTATAAGGTTTCCAAAGAGTTTTGTTCTATTTATTATTGACTGCGAATATGTTCGTTCCTACATACTTTTTGGTGCTTCAAATAGTGGTTTTAATGCGTCTATTATCATTCGCAACTAGCTGTGGATTCTCTGGTAAGATTCTTTGATGATTGAACCTTGTGCACTGTGTCCCTACGATGCAAGAGCTTTTAGCAAAACTGCAACACTAGGACCAGGACCTGATGAAGGCAAAATCTTGACGCAAAAAGGTCTTGATGGGATCACGCTTACGTTGTTCATGCTACCGTCAAAAACGTTAAACTGTATAAGTGTTTTATCGTTTATTTTTGTGTCATTTTAGTCTCTGTTCTCTCAAAATCGACCTTCTACTATATTTATTCGTGTTGTACGGTCTAGCCGTATTGAAACCATCAATGACACATCTCTCTGATCGATTGCATATGCTTCCAGGCGCAATTGGACAAAAAAAACTCCAACCCCACAACTTCGAGGTGACAGACACATCGGTCCAATGTCATCTTCACTCTACGAAAAGCGGTTAACTATTCGACTAAACATAAAAACCAATAAAAAACAACCAACCAACCCTTCCAACCAGCCGGTAAAACACTTCAAGGGAAGCGTTACTGTCACCCTGGGGTCTCTGTGGTGTGCGCGTCTTCAACCTGGCAGGGTGAATAATTTAGCAATAAAACGCTCATGAATGAACAAACAGCGAGCACAAAATTGAGTTCAACAAAAAAAGCGAAGAGGACACTGTTACAAAATAATAAAAGCAAACCAATGGAGGATCATGTTGGAAGATTATGGGTGTGAGTGAGTCGTTTTTAATACTCTTTTTTTGGTATTAACACAATGTTTTTTTAGTTATACTCTTTTTTTATAGGGCGCTCTCGGAAAAGTCACCCAAACAATCCTTCCCGTGGGGCATCATTCCAGTAAGACAAAACAAAAAAAGCCAAACTGTGACCAACAACATACGGTTGTGGCGTGGCGTGTTGTAATTTATTGAAATGTTATGTAAATTATCCCAAACACACACACAGAGAAAAAAAAACCCTTTCTCACTTTTTTGCTCCCTTTCCTTTCGTTTCAACCGTGCGTTTGCTAGGAATTGATGATGCAGAAGCCACGGCGAGGCGTTTCGTCATCACATCCACCTTCGCGTCCAGCTTTTACAGACTTCTCGCCAGGCCCGCTCCAGTCCATCACTTAGCCATCACCTCGCAAAACGATTTGTCTAGGATCGGCCGGTCAGAGTGACGATATTAAATTAATTTTCTGATTGATAGGCCTTTGAGCGCTCGAAAATGGCTGCTTTGGGTAACCTGTTGCCAACAACGCGCGTACAAGGATTCGATTTCAAATTGTTTCAACAAGAAGGCACGATCGCGGGTGCGGTCGAAAACATTTCAATAAACGATTTTTCATTTCCAACCGAAATAGAGAGAGCGAGAGAGAGAGTGCCCGGGAAACCATTTCTGTGAAACCATTCTTGTGAAACATGTTCTGGCGCTATCGGTCCATTTTGGTCAGTGGACCAAGTCTATCGATTGCCGTGTAAAATTAATCAATCTTCAACAACCGCTTCACGACAACCGAGTGCCAAGCAAAGGCACAACAACAGCAAAAAGACGAAGAAAGTAAGCTGCGGACAGGCTTAGGGCTAACCAGCCAAGAAAACGCTGTTAAAAACAATAAAACACAAACGAAAGGTAAACAATCGGAAAATATCTATTTCACCCGTCAACCGTGTGACCCCGGGAGCTTTGGCCGACCATTAATCATTCGCTTGGATGGCTGCGTGTGTGTTTGCCGATTGTGAGAAGCAAATCAACCGGTTAAACTTTGGTGCTAAACGAAACCCCTGACGTCATCGAGCGCAAGATGCTGCATCTTGCGAATTGCAATTCGGCGTACGAGGCAGCTACCGTTCCGTATGCAGCTGCTGCTGTTGCAACCCGTTTGAATTCGCACTTTAAGTTCGCTTTAATTACTCCCTTAGCATCGCTATCCACGACTGCATAACGGGTGAAGCTTAATGAGGTGATCGAGCGTCGTCTGGCAATCAAAAACAATCCAAGCAAAACCTGCTTAACGCACAGCTGCACGTTACGATTGTGTACGCAAGGATTTGGGAAGATTTTATGTCTGTTTGTTGCAATTTCGTGGACCTGGTGTGATAGGACGCATGGAAAATGTGGGTCAATCGATATGAATATTAATGCACAGCTAGCGAGGCAATTGAGCAAAGGAAAAAGCAGAATGTACGTGAATAGTGAATAGTGTTTTAATTTTAGAGGTATCGCTTGTAGGACATGTTTGAGTAGTCGCTAGAGATTGCCTGGGTCTTAACACTCTTTGTTATTTACCATTCTATCTAGTGCCGTAGGCTGCCAGTTCAATATCCCAGCATTAAATCTCAAATTGGGCCTACCACGTCTCCTCTGTCCATGTGAAAGGCTTTAAAGGACTTTGGTAGTACTACACGGGCATGAGTCCTGGGCCATCCTGGCGACGGACTATCTTTGGCGGTATGTGTGAACAGGGCGTGTGGAGAAGGAGAATGAACCACGAGCTAGCTGAGCTTTTGGGTGATGCAGACATCCTGACGGTTACCAAAGCCGGATGGATACGCTGGTCGGGGCACGTGATGAAGATGCCGGACTCCTGCCCTGCCAGGAAGGTGCTCGTCAGCGACCCGTTCTGAGGGATATCGGATGCTTCCGGGGGTTCTCCGTGTTTCCTGGAGAACGGTTGGACACCAAGCCATCTCTATTAGACGTTCTCCCTAGGAGCTGGCCGAGAAAGAATAAGAGGAAGCGTTAGGTCTTCCGGTGTTATACTCATGACATGATCTTCCCACCGGAGCCTGACGAGTCTAATACACTCTGCGCTTTTCTAGGAATATAATAGTTATGGTCATCATTGTTTCCAGCACAAAGTTTGAAGATTAAGCCATAATCTTAGTTTTTTTGTATCCTTATTTCTAATGTTTCATGGCCAAGCAACAGTCAGTGTATCCTATATAGTGGGAACTCTGTAAGAATTTCTCAAATTGTATCTACTATAGCGAGTTGGATAGAAGCCCAAGCAAACCCAGATTAGATTTTTTAGATCTTCTTCATCTTCTTCGAGACTACAATCGCGTAAGCTCTTGGTCTGCTTTAACTAGCTTTCTGCGACTTAATTTTACCCGTAGCTGTATAGTCAGTCCTGCGTTTTTAGATCTTATGGCTGTTGAATACAATCCTTAGATATTGGTAGCTTTAGTGATGGTAACGTCCACTTGTCGATCCAAACAAAGTCAGTGATGGTTGAGTTAATTAGGATGTTACTACCCCAGAACGAGGAAGAGTGACATCAAAGTGCAAAGAGGTGTAATGTATTAGGTATCGGATTTTCTTCCAATACGAGTTCGGACATTAACTGAAATCGTCAGCTTTGGGTCTTCTTCCAAGACACCTTTCCTATGAAGTAATGGCATCTACTGGAAATGGCTCCAACTAAAACTGCGAATATCCTAGGATAAGAAACACCTTATCCTGAATGGCATTAGATATTTGTTCATAGTCTGTATCTTAACACCTTGTTCGAGATGGAAGGTACAGAACTGTAGGAAATGTACAATATCCATAACAGTAGAGCTTGCTACAGTCGTGACTTCACTTACAATGACAGCCTCCCATCAAGCCCAATCGATCATACATTATCCACACAGCTGGTGGCATCGGCTTTTTTGCACTTTTTGCGTTTGCCCAGTTGCTCAATCGTATCTCTTGGGGTGGGCCATTCGAAAACCCATACACATATTGCAAAACCTACCTCTGGGCGTTCAAAAAAGACCATCCACAACATCCAATAATTGTTGTCGTTCATTAGCATAAATGAAAGCATTTTTAATTATTGTCACCTCTCGAGCAGCCCTCCCTACCGAACCACATACCGTCATTTACCTTTTTTTTATGTTATTTTCGCACAAAAAACTACAAAGACACCAGATGATGCATCACCGCATGCCTGATTGGACCGTACCATGTACACCTATATCGCACATCCCTATTTGCCTATTGTTTAATTAGTGACACGAAGGGACGCACGCTCGCTATTTAAAAAACCGTTTTTCCACAGGTAACAGATAAAAATACACCCGGGTCTAAGGGTGTCTCTGTGCACGAGCCACAAATGGGTGTAAAAAAAAAACGAACGCACCTTAACATAAGCATAAGGTACACCGGTAGGCAAGATATGCGAACCTCCATAAGGCGATTTATCACACAAAGAATGTACGCAAACACACGGCATTGTGCCACGTGCCGAGATACGAGTCGTATGGGAAGGAGAATTGGCATAATCGGTGGAGAACCGAACCGGTAGAAAATGGGAAAATTCGTTCCGGGGTGTTGCGCATCAAAATGCGTCGACTTTCTATGCTCACTTGAGTTTCAAACACAACTTTTAAATTCTTCAACAATATTTTAATTCCTCAAACCAATATTTTCCTACTTAAGTTTGGATAAAGAAGCCTCAGCTTCAAATTAATAAATCCAGAAAAAGGAAATAATATTGTGACGCTCAATTTTAATAATACGTAATTCTCTTACACCTCTACAAAGGACAATAAAACGAAGCTGAGCATCCTTCACTGTTCGGCTGGCCATTCAATGTCCTTTCGCTTACCTGCCAGGTGATGATCATGCCTTTTTTCTAGGCCCTTCTTATATTCTCCATCCCTCGATCGGTCATTCTCTGCCGCTGCTCGCTGTCATTGACACCGTTGGTAGTCTTTTACGCTTTGCTTTCTGCATTCTGTCCCCTCGAACAATCTGCAACGCATGAAGGAAAAAATGAGGGACCTCCAATGTATGCTTCTCACTGTCACTGAGGGACAAATAGCAATCGTATTACACCACTGACCACACCACTTCAAAACCCTCACGATCTGTGTCCGATAATTTATGAGCCTCTTTTTGGGCCGTTTCGGCCAGCTAAAGCATCCCGGATTAGATAGCGTAAAGGAATCGATTTTCTAGTGCTGCAGGACAATACACCGCACGAATGGCAATGCTAATAGTACCATTTATTGCTGGTTGTTAATGTAGCCGATGAAATGCGGAAGTCTCGTGCCCCGGGATTTCCCGGACGCGGTGGTTCATTAATATTGGTCGCTGATTGTTGTGTTTTGTTTTGATTATTAGTCATAGGCACACCGCACTGACCACAAAGCGAAATGGTTTCTATTGGATTGATGATTGAAATTTATGTGACTTTGGCTGTGGACCTTAGGGACATTGTTCGAAAAATTTGTTTAACACCGCTGCACCGTTAATAGTGATGGTGGTTTTGTTGTAATACGCATCGAGAGATTTGTTGCACCGGCATTTTTTTCTGGATGCAATTAAAACATGCAGCCTCACGAAGCTGTAAATGAGCTACTTTCTCCTGGAATGCTTTTAATTTGCAATTGTTTGTTATGTCCCCAAGTAAAAGTAGAGCGTCATTAAGGCTTTGTTTTAGGTAATTAATTTATGGGCTTTTCTCCTTTGTTTCGACACATACAAACACACTTAAAATTGGCAGAAAATTATGCAGATCTTTCCCAGAGGTAGAGGTGGTAGAGAAAAAAAGGCATACCAACTGCAAGATAACACAATAGCTGCTAAAGAGAATGTGTCATCGTGGTCGAGCTACAAAAACTCGCCATTCCCAATGGGGTATGTGTGTGACAAGGCAGAGTATGATGAGCCTTCTTCTATCAGGCTCGTGACCCCATCCAACCTAACTAATAACCCCGTCAACCGGAGAATACCGCCACGCTATTTACCCAAGCCCGACCTCAGACACGGCTGCACTGTTTAAAGACAATTGAGAAGCGGCCAAAGCGAGCAGCAAAAAAAAAAACCCCACGTGCGTACGAAGAAATATCACCTGAGCACGATTAAAACACCCGCATGATGCCCATTTTTCCTGCGAGGCTTTTGTCATCTTTTCAATATATATTTTCCACCACTGGCCGGGGCCAAGGGGGTTTTTTCGTTTTGGTTGGTATTTCGTTTCATTTGTGATGTGGTCCGGAGAGAGGTCTTCGCCTTGTTTTTTTTTTAATGAACTTTTGTCGCTAAAGGGTGAAGCATCAGCATCACCTTTGACGGTTGGCCACCCGGAAAATTGAGCTTAAGGGGTTTGTTTTTTGTCGTTGAATGTAATTAATACTAATCTTGGAGATTCTATTAACTCTTTTCCATATTTTGTAGGAACGATCGGACTGATTCAGATGAGATTCAATCCACAATCTTCAAGCGCTTAAGTCCGATCTCCAAGGCACAGGAGTATGACGCGATGGACCTTCATAGGTGCGTAATAAGACCATTTCTTTTTTCGAAACTTTCATTGGCACTCTCCACTTCTACATCCAATACAATCGAGGAACAAATTAGAGCTTATCTATCATACAATTACACCATCCGTGATAATTATCACCTAGATCTCTTTTTTATAATGTTAACCTTTTTTCCCTCCTCAAAGCCCTCCGTGGATCATCCCACTTAAAAACACAAGAGGAAATCACTTAGCCAAGTCCATAAAAATCCTTCCCACAAAACACTTTTGTTCGTGTGCCACGGTCAATAAATACGGTGCCATATGGTACCATGACGGGGCTACAATTTACTGACAAGCGAACGACGACTTTCGGATACCAGATGCACCCGTGATGCATTTGCATTTTTCCGAGCCAATATCCCCGCTTGGGAGACCAAATGCGTTAGAGCTCATCGCAGCAGCGAACCCCACCGGAATGTGTAGCGGCACGCGCGATCGGCACTCGGTTTAATTGAGCGTCACGTTTTTATCCTCCGGCTATTCGAGACGTGTCAAAATTGTTCTCGCTTAGCGTGCAATTAAAACTGACCGCTTCTAATGGTGTTGTGGGGATGGGGACGGTGATATAGAAGGCTACAGACACCGAAGGACAACAGAGATAGGGATCTAAACTGCAGGAATGAAGCTGATCGGTGTTACGATCAGGAGGTGTCATTGTGTATGCCATTCTGTAGTATTTTAAGTTCTGCAATTTCTAGCGACATTAGTCAAGTCGATCTTTTAGGATTTTTGTAGACCTCCAAATTCAATCTATTCTTCCCAAAAAAAGGACCAGAGTGACATCTCTTCCATGTCCTGCAGGACCATATGGCCCAACAAGTCGAGGATGACACGCCAACTACGCTACTGACAAGCTCATCGACATGCCTGTTTTGGCCCTCCTTACATCGGATGCACTACCAGCCCCCGTGACAGGCAAGAATATATTAGATCCTATCAACACCCGTGGCGTATGGTGTAGCCCTTTAATTTTTAAATTGCCTCCACTTGCACGCACAAACACGGACACGGGTTTTACGATATGGATTTTTCCGTCCCGTCGCTCCGACAGTAGCGCTCTAAACAGGGATCGGTGTCCAGTGGAGCGCTTAATTTATTCACGCATTGGCCAGTCTAAATTAAAGGCCCTTTAGCCGACGAGTTGTCTAAAAACGAAAAAACCCACCAAAAAAAAAAGGGGATGCACTTTGTATGACCCCCCAACGAAAGATTGATTGCTTACACTGTGCATAGCCGCTCCTGTCGGGTTGCAGAAATCGCGGAACAAACTGAAACATCTGTTTTTGTTCCTGTTGCTGGGATGTGGTGCATTTCGGGGGTTGCATTTTATCGAACCCACCCCCAAAACTGTAAAGTAATGCACCCGTGTACCGTGCTTCGGCACACCGTTTTCCAATCGCGTGCTGTTATCAGCGTATGCTACAGGGGAAAGATAGCGGATGACTAATTTTTCCGACGACGTGCTGGCGTGTGCTAGCGAGCGAACGGGATGCCGGTGGTCTTTTTGATGATGTTTGGAAAATTTATCGTCCATCACCGTCACCGATGAGGGTACGACGTGTAGCTGCGCTACTGGTGTGCATTGCGATGCTGAGTGGTGCAGGGGCAGCTAATGCACGCAGGCGAATTATGACACGTGGTCGATCGTCGGGCGTGTTACGCATCAATGGTTCGTGCCGGACAACTAGCGGCCTAATGATGTAGTGCTATTGATTTGGGATTGATAGGTGCAGGGGAGTTCTATTTATGGGCTGGAGGTATGTGCAGCGTCATCGTTTGTTGACAGAAGGTGTAGCCATTATACGAGGATCGTAACCAACTCGTTATCGTTATGAGGTGAAAATTGGGTTAAATATTATAGAGAGAAAAAAGTCAGTCACGAGTACGATTGTTTAGAATCTTTCTTCTGTAAAGGTATTTAGTCAATTATTGAGCATCCCTGAAGGACTTAAGTTCTTAGGTTCCTGCAAGAACTCAGATTCAAATTGAAGAACTACACTGCACACTCAAGTTTCTCAGTATATTTCTAGTCCAGATATGACGTTTCTGGAGCCCAAGCTCTGCCAATTAAAACTCCTAGAATGACCCAAGAACTGAGCCAAAGCATCTAATCATAGAAACTGAACCTGTGGCACTATGGAGGTTCGGAACCAGCAGACATCTGTGGAGATAATATTATACTCTTACCAGCTAGTGTCACTTTCTAGGCTTCTGAGCAAATAGATGTATCCTCGAATCAGTATAGAAATTATGTTTTGATTCGCGTTGCTTCTTACTTACTTACTTACTCATAAGGCACCAAAACCGCTTCGCGGTCTTGGCCAACAAACTTCGATACCGCTCACAGTCTAGTGCCGTCGTCTGCCAATCCATTATCCCGGCCGTTCTGGCGGATCACTCAATATCTATTTGGTCCTACCACGCCTCCTCTGTGGACGGTCTAAAAGGACTTGTTGTTGTTGTTCTGGGTCGTCTGGTACCATTCTCATGACATGATCACTCCTCAATTGTCGTTCCACTCATAAAAATCCTTCGTAGCAACTTCATCTCGAACGCAGCTAAGAGGGTTTCATCAGTTTTGGACAGAGTCTATGTCTCAAAGGCGTATGTGAGTACTGGGACTATATAGGTTCTGTACAGTCCCAGCTTCGTCCGTCGCGATAGGTATTTTGAGTGGAGAAGTTTGATCAGGCTGAAATATAACCGGTTCAGACGTTGCTCCAGACTATCTTTATGTAGAGGTATGTATTAACAAGATGTGATAAGTAAGAACACTAGTCTTGAGATATTTTGAGGATGAACTTCAGACAAGTAGGAAAGATTTGTATAGAACTACACCTACATAGAGAAGATCGTGATGCTTCGAATTTAATTCAATTGTAGATGCGCCTATCAAACATCTAGATCTGTTGAATTAAGACTGTCAAAAAGAAGAAGGATTTGAGTAATTCAAGAGGAATTCAACTAACTATGTAACTCGTCACCTCAAATCTTGATTCTAGACTTCATTACTATCGAATTTCTCCTTCAAACATCCTTTAGACTTCAGATGTTCAATAAAGAGGTCTTCGTGCAGTTCATACAGTCCTTGATTCTAGTGGCTTATCGGACTTTTTTCCTACAAATAATTTTCATCGGTTTACAGATAACAAACAACTTCATAATTTTTGTTGGGTAAGCAAGAAAATATCGCCTTCCTACTATGAGGTCCTTCTTTACAAAAAAAATCTTCATCAACTACCTATTTGACTCTGATCGCGAAAGCAAAAAATTCTCACGAGAAAAAAAGGACTCCCCTGAAGCAGTTAAAGGTGTTTCCCGCTTATGACCGTGTAATATTCTCACCCCTTAACCACGGATTATCCCCCGCTTAAAGACTCTTTCTATGTGAAAAACCTTCCAAAAAAAAACCCTACCCATCGATCGACAACCACAAACAGATAAACCGACGTCACCGTTGATTAGCGCACCTAACCAAAAAAGACGAGTTTTCTTAGGGGGAAAAACGTGCCACAACAGCGATCGATAAAAACAAAAACACACCGAAATGACTCCCATTATCTGACCCTTCGGATCTCGGAGAAGCGAAGAAAAAAATACAAAGGTGCGAGTTGCGCGCACCCGCAAACCCAGCGGAAGGACGACGGCGTCCGCAATGACGATCGTTCCCTTCCGATACCGGCGACTTTGAGACAATTCCAACCCCAACATCAACGGCAACATCTTCCACCAGCCAGCCGGACCACCAGTATGAAAGTGGCGTGGAAAAACTGCCAAACATCGTGCCAAAGGATGGAATGATGGTTTTATTAGCACTCGAAACGTGGGAACCGTTGGTGCGTATCCCTGGTTCGAATCCTGCGACTGGCGGCGCCCTACTAGAGTGCGTCCTGCTTTTTTTTCCACAGGAGCAGGCGCACAATTATGAGGGTGGCCTTGGCTTTGTTTTTCCCCGGGGTGGCCCACGGTAGATTGATTGCACGGGTAAACACTCCAAGTCCAAAAGGAAGAGTCAAGGAACTAGGGACTGCACAGAGTCTTGGTCTCATTCGCTCGCCCAACAAATTGAAAAGCACACACACAGAGAAGACACGATGAGAAAAAGGCAAAAGAAATGTCCCACATACATGCATTGAGTGATTTTAATATGAAATGTCAATATAGGCAGGCTTTCTCCCTTCCATTTTCCACCCCGAAAGTGACACTTTGTGTGTGTCGGTCTGTTTTTTTGCTGTATTTATTTTAAATATCTGTAAAAAAAAATCTTCACCTCTCACCCGGAATAGAGGGTGCAAAACACTTTCACACGTAAGCCTCTCTTCACTGTGTTGCGGGTTTTGGAGTGTTGGATTGTCATCAATTAAGTCCCAATAAAGCGTCGGCGAACAACACAACAACCGATCAAAAAAAATCGAAAATATAATCAATTTTCATCAAAAACCCTAAGCGTTCGGCTGGGCCAGAAGTTCAGAGACTCTGGTTCGCAGTTGGCCCGAAATCACTGAGCAACTATGGTTGAGAAGAGACCTCCGGTTGGGGTTCGTGGCGTAGATTTTCCAATCCCGACCCTGGGACGGATAAACTCAGCCCAGACGCACACAGTTGATTATGCGGGCCATGGGTAAACGGCGAAAGTGGGAAATCGGGGTACGGGACTTTCGCTTCGCGGGCGCAGAAGGACCAGAAGGAGTACGGAGAAACAAATGCGCCGCACTTAGTGTAGAATTCGGATGTTTATGATTTTAGATTAAAAATAAGTTCCTTGTAGAAATTATGGAATAAAATATTAAGGAACTATGTTAATTCCGTAAGAATTCATAATTAACATTCCCTCCAATACTTAGATCGATCCTGATACCTCGTCATCAATCCCTCTTATCGATTTCCACAACTTACAACACCAAGTCAAAGGCCAGGCTATCTCCCACAATCGATCGAGTTGGTGACGTTGGTCATTACGGCGACGGGTTGCATCGAGCCACCAAACGGCATCATTGCATGGTAAATCACGACATTCCATCCCGGAGTAGGAGGGTGAAAGTCCACCGCCGCAGATTATTGATCGATATCGGCAAAGTTTAAAGTTGATTGGTGAGAAAACCGTCACACCCCGCTCCGTCACACTGGATGCCTTGTGACAGAGCGAATGAAGTTCACCAGGATCAAAACCCGCTGATTGCTAATCAATCTTTTGACACTTAATCAAGGTTTAGTTTTTGGTGGATTTGCACATCAAAATTTTCATCTCCGGGACTGGGATCTCAGTGTAGGTCGTGGGAAATTGTTTCCTTGTTGGGAATTGGAGCTTTAAATATTTACTGAATTCAAACCAACTTATAGAGAAGTATTATTGTGTGTATTAACCTTAAGATTCTGTAGGATTCTAGGGAAACTCACCAAGAATATTAACTAACAATTTAACTTCGGATGGATTACTTAACAAATCTCGTAATAGAATACTAGGAAGCGAGTTCTAAACCAGCATTTGTTACATTATTTGTTTAAAAAAAACATTTTAGAATTACTTTTCTTGGTGGTGTCTAGGTAGCCGCATCAGGCTACTCTACCCTTGAGAGGCATCAAATCCTGTCCTAACTAATCCACCGTAAGCGAGACTGACTGTCTTTCTTCTTATGCTCTGGAAATAGACATCGTCACTTCGAGATATCTTGGCCTACAACTTCTACCGTACGATCCAGATGAGATTTGATGCAGATTCCTTCACGTTAGCATATAGCGACACTACCAATTAGACCACAGAGCCTCCTGTGGGCTAGTCACATAGCTAAGAGTAAATAAACAATAAAGAAGCCAGATATGGCAGACTACGACCTTGTTATACTGTAAGATGTAGTAGCATCATCGGTATTAATTTTACTGTTAATTTTAATGAGTTTTATTATATTTTTAATTTCGTCCTTTAAGTATCGATTAGCTTTACACAACTTAATTTTTGTAATTTAAATTACTTGTTTGTAGACTCATCACTATCTTGAGGAATTATTACAACGTAAATGAC
>KZ062629.1:48283-125730 GCA_002091835.1 Anopheles maculatus
TTTCCCTGTTCGGTTAATCCCTCACACCAGATTAACTCAACCATTTTAAACCATATTCTTCAAAATGCTGGAAAATTCGCTCGTTGCGATTTCCACAGCTTTCCTTCTCGTCATCCCATCCTAAGCAGGCGGTGCTTCATTTCATTGGCCCGTGGAAAAGGTGGAGCCTTTTTCGAAAGGAGTTTTCAACCGTGGAGAGTGAGAGTTTTGATGGTTTTTCCTACCGTTTTCGCTCTCTCTCTCGCTCTCTTCCAAAGTGTCACCCAAGCAAAACATCACCCGAGCGCAAGTGCAAACGATGGTTTTTCCATCCCTACCACACACAACAAGCATAAAAAAGCTACCCTTTGCGCACAGTATGCCATGACAACAGCAACAAAAAACTGAGTATGGAAATTTCCGTGTGCGCGTGAACGAGAGAAAAGCGAACCATTTTATCCGCACTCCGTCGAAGCGGGAAGCGAGTGGGATGACAGTTTTTTGTTTCACCCTCACGAATATTTTCCTCTTTTTTATTGCTTTTTCACCCTTGTTTTGTGTTAGTACGCTGGCAGACATTCCAAAGAACTGCTTGGCTGAAAACGATCGCAGTTGCATAGCAGCAGGCGAGAAAAGCTCCGTCACAGTGAGAATGTGTTTTGACAAATGTGTTTGTACCGAGCAGCAAGAAAATGACGACAATGATGATGATGATGACTGTGTGTGTGTGTACTAGAAGATGGTGGTTCGGTTGTGTAATTGATGCCGCTACCAAATCGTCGCCGCCCCCTACCAAACGCCCGTGGGACAATTATTATGTTTCCCCTTCGCGAACTGGAGAAGGCAACAGCAGAGGGAAAACGCGCCCTCAACTAACGCTGAGTAGAAAAATGTGAGGGTGAGAGAACGATCTCGCGCGGAATTTGGTGGGTTGCATTTATCTTTCTTGTCCGTTGTTTTATTTCACCCTTATCCCGAAACGTCCCAGTCCCAGTCCCGGTCGATCGTGACATGCAGAGGGGCGCATACCAAGCATAGAAAGAAAAAAACGAGAGCAAACTTTTCTATCGCGAGAGACAGCATAAACCGTGAGCGGCTCAGTCTGAGATGAGTGGGAGCTGATGGTACATAGCGTTACAAGAAACAAACACATTTCATCAAATTTCGTTCAATTGTTCCCGTCGTTCGCGGCGATAGTGCGTCGATCGTTGAAGAGCGCGCGCGTGTGTTTCGGCCATCGAGCTCGCACGTTTGGGGCAACATTTCGTGGGTTTATTCGCAGTTTTGCGTGTGGAAAAGTGATCGAAGAAAGGAAGGAAAACCGTTCCATTATCGGAGTGTTTAGTGGAAGTGAATGAAAATGGAAAAAAATGTTAAAAAGTGATGTTTAATAATGAAAAATTTACAAAAAACTATTGTATAAGGTGCAAAATTTGGATGAAAAACAATAAACAAGAAGTAAGACAATGGAATAAATGAAAAATGAAATAATAAAAACAAAAAATAACTGAAACAGTGACAAAACCCTGAAAAAACAAATCGAAAAAGGAAATAAATAAGTTGAGTGAGTGAAAAACATAATGTGCTACTTAATTCAAAGATGCAGCCTTAGAATGGCCAAACAACAGTGATAGTGAGCAGCAAAGCGAAGAACAACGATAAATACTTAATTGGTGTACTAAAATCGTTGCAGTGGTATATTAAGAACGTAAAGGTATTTAATGAAAAGCCCCGTTTTTCGTATAAGTTAAAGGATTTCCTATAATTAATGTAGTAAATTGCAAAACATTGCTGAAAAAATCAAAACAAAGGAAAATGTAAGCAATATTTATCATTTTACCTATTAAAGTGATAGTAAAACACAAGAAGAAAACTGTCAAAATGTATACTCAATGGCATAAAAACTCTCCACAGTCTTCTATAATGCAAGACATGCATCTTACAACACAACATCTCTACGATACCAATCTAATGCAACCGTTTTTAATTGACTTTTAACTGGTTTTGATCAAATAATTACACATGTTAGCTATCATTGTTTATGGCCGCAGTCTCATGTAACGAATTGATTTCGCTTCTGATCTAAAACTATCTTAATTACAAGCTATTAACGTGTAACAAGCCCTCCCGAAAACCAACGATTCGCTTTAATTGATCCGTTCTTATTAGACGTAAGACGAGGAATTTTATGTTTTTCTATGATTTGATGTTATCTGTGAAGCTCATGGACTGTTTTCTTTCACGCCTGTAGAACAAAATGGCCGGCGAATGGGATATCAATGATGCGCACATTCCATTCATCCAGGAGCTGGCGTACGAAAAGTTTAACGAATGGGCCGACGGGCACGTTCGGCACGTCTATCATCCGACGGATGATCACGCTCGGAAGCACATCTCGGGTTGGGCGATGCGTAACACCAACAACCACAACGTTAGCATCCTGAAGAAAAGCTGTCTCGGGGTGCTTATCTGTACGGCCCGCTGTAAGCTACCGAACGGTGGACAAATTAATCTACGGCCTGCCATCTGTGATAAGGCACGACGGAAGCAGCAGGGACGGGCATGCCCCAATCGCCACTGTAAGGCGGGTCGGTTGGAGGTGTTGCCGTGTCGGGGACACTGTGGCTACCCCGTCACACACTACTGGCGTCACACGGAGAAAGCGATCTTCTTCCAGGCGAAAGGGAACCACGACCATCCGAAGCCAGAATCGAAGACGTCCGGTGAGACGAGAAAGCTGATCGGTGCGACGGGCAGTGGTGCGAAGGGTTCGGCGGCTAGGAGCAAAAAGCTGTCTGTGCTTTTGCTGAGAGATGCAGCATTGGGGAATAAGGTACGTGAGAGCTTCGCTGGTGTACTTCAAGTCTTTACTGATCGGTTTATTTGGTGTGTCTTTATGTTCAGTTAATGTCACTTAAAACGTCTAGTAAGGCGCATGGTACTTCAGGACCGGAAATTCTTCAACCTCCGCCACTGATTCCTGATCCTAGTTATGGTAGGGTTCTCAAAGAATTGACTAATACAACTGAAGGAGCATAATTAAACTGCAAATTTCTCTTACTTTCAGAAGACTCCTCAAAGTGTTCAACCTGTACTCGTACTCCTTGTGTCTGTAGAACAAAGTTGGGACTCAATTCTCTGACCTCTTCCCTCACAAGGAATTCGGAAGGAACAGGCCTCTTCTTCGATCCATCTAGCCAACACACGACCCTCCAGAATCATCACCATACTAGTGGGTCATGGCAGTCATACGAACCTACCATAGATTCCTTCACACCATCCTCCGCTTACGACACAACGGGTCCTGGTAATGGTTCCTGTAATTCTAGCCTAATGAACGAGTGCTTCCATCCGGAGGAAATCTTCCAGCTTGACCAACCTCTTCGGCAGCAACAGCATCCTCAGCATCTGAACGCTAGTGGAAGTACACCTGCTATAGTCAATCAACATGCTACAACGACTCCAACCACTCTGCTAGATCTCGGCAGTGGGGCTATCTACAAGAAGTGTAACCAAATTAGCCCAGAGTACATATTTGGAACGAATCCTGTCGCAAACACTGGTGCTGACTCGTTAACCGGGGCTTATCACGCATCGAACCAAGCCTACTCTTACGGAACTCCCGCGAATGATGGTTGTAACGCACCTGTTACCACAGATCATCATCTCTCGCTTCACAGCAGCAAGTACTTCGCTGGTAACGATACTGGCTACAGTAATCATCCGCATGATGATAGTTCTTCCAAGGATTTATTAAGATACATCAAAAAAGAGATTGGTTCTAGCCACACGGGGAAAACTACGCTTGGTGACTCCTCCTCCCTAACTGTGTCACGATCACGTCCGTACGATTGTGATCAGAACCAATACAAAAAAGCGTCCTACACCTTCCGAGGGACATCTACCGCTGGTAACTACTTTAGCAACAGCGTTAACAATAATAGTAGCAGTATCGTTAACAACAATAGCATAACCTCGGTGATATCACCCAACAAACAGGCTAATTATGACCATCTTGCCAGTGAAGCATCTGTCAATTACGATTATCACCCTGCGGATCATCATACCACCTCGCCCGGTAGTCACACCGACACGAACTTCTCCGAGCAGCAACCGTACAGTGCGAGTAGCTGTAGCTACATGAGTACGGCGATGGCCGGAGCACAACACAACCCGGAGATACATTATTCTTATGCTACCGGTGATAATTATCGATTCGGGAGTAATTACGTGAAGGGATCGTCACTTGCGAGCGCCGGTGGTGCATCGTTTCAAACGGCTGCGGTACAGCAAATGCATCCGGAGTTGCCACTAGCGGCCTATGAGTTCTATTAGAGCCTAGAGTAGAGAGCGCAGCGTCGAGATCGAGTTGGTGGAGAATAAATGGCTGATACTTTTCTGTGAATATGTTCTTAATATGTACTATAAAAATGGGTTAGATAGATCTCTTTATTAAACTTTATTTATCCTAAATTCTAATGCAAATATCAAGTGATGACGAATCTTTCTCAACCAGTCCGTTTCAAAACATTCCTAACGGCTCATTTAAATGAAGTTTCCTAGCTATTATACTTGTCTATTAGTCCTTAAAAGAATACTTTCAAAAATTAGACAATTATTTAAACTCCTCTTTAAACTATTAACATCCGATTTAACAAGACTGTCGATTGGGAACCATGTACAGCATGTACAGCACATTGCATACCATCAAGGGGTGGTTGTAGCAAGCGATGCTAGCGCCACCTACATGTCATTTCTTTCACCAGCGTTTACTGCCATCTGTTGTCGAGATGTAGTACTAAGCTGCTCACAGAATGTGTTTTTTGTTTATTTAAACATTCTATTGTTTATTTGTCACCAAGCAAAGCCTTCATGTTGGTTTATTATTTTATGAACATGAATTATAAATTTTATCCCAGTCGTTTGAATGTTTTTCGCTGTTTATGTTTGGTTTTAATTCCTCCTCCCTGAACCCAGAGCGGGTGTGATGTTGAGAAACACTTTACATTCGCAAGAACAACTTTGTGCAGGAGCAGGAACACCCACCCAAAAGCATATGCGAAATTTCCTGTTCTATTGTGAAATAACACAATTCAAATGGAAATCGATTCCGTTTTTCTCCATCACCTTCCTTTATGCGCCATTCAGTTCCGCACCCTCAGCAGCGAAGCGCCAAGAAACGCCAAATACCGTTAGTAAGCTTCCAGTAGCATACGGCTTAGTATGTTCCAAAGGCGGAAAGGACCTTGATCATCGACAGCAGCTTGCTTGCTCGCCGTAGACCGGTTTTGGGGTAGCGGGTGTCTAGACGGCTTGTTTGAACCGTGCGCCACCGATCCAGTCCACGGGTAGACGATAAATGGTTACCATCAGCACTTTATTGGCACCGGTGGCGTTAGCATTGGAGCACGATCAACATTAAACCTCTCCTCCATTAGAGGAGAGTCAACGTATCCAACCAATGTACAAATCTCCTAGAGGGACTTCTGCAGACTTTCGCTTTCATTTATAATTCACCTTTCCATTTTCTAGTACTCTGATACAATGTGTGCAAATTGTCACCAAATCCCCTGTTTCTAATTGTGCTTCAATTAGAAAAGAATAAATCCTCCTACGTCAGCAGCAGACATTACGATCAACTGATTGACTCCACTCCCCAGCACGGTGCAGAGCAAGTAGCGGCTTTTGTAATTGACAGTGAAATATGATCAACACTCTTGGGCACGCCTGGACACTGGACGATACCCCGTCTCGACTATCTCGAAACCCTGCCACCCTACCAAGAACAACGGCGGCAAGTAAACTATCCGAATCGGAGATCGTATGACAAGAACTTTGTTTTCAATTTCTATTCGCTCACGTGTCGTCATCTGTCGGCGTAGTTGGTCCCTACCATTTCCAACGAAACAAACAGTTCGAGTGTTGGAATACAAATACGGGAATAACAAAATATACGCATTTGATTGAAGATCGAATCACTTCTAACATGACTCATTAACTTCACGCTTGTCCAAGCGACCACTTCCTCGTTCACTGCTGCAAGCATGAAGTGTTTAGTATTAATTCTAAGCAGCGTCTCAAAATGTCGCCGGTGACTAAAATAGCACGCTCGGCTTCCCCCCTACTCTCTCACCTTCCAACTCTCGCACGAGCTATTTCATTTCCTGTCCAGTACGTCCAGAACTTTGAAACAAGTCGTGCCCATATGCTAAATCCCAGCTTGAATAAGTGCCGTGCCCCCATCGAGCGAGTCTCTCTTGGTCCGGCGCTTGACGTAAACAACCGTGTGGAGACGCGCATTTAGCTTCACTTCACTCATAAGCACTCACACTCACAGACACTGGTACACTTACCTCCCCCCCTGGTCAAGCAGGCGATAAACAACAGAACGGAGTAAAAAATAAAAATCAAACCGCTCCATCTCATACAGACACTTGCCTTTGCCACTACCCTTTCAACGGGACTCTCTAGTGTGCGGTGCATCACTGCCTAGGGTGACGTGATGCCTGGCGCTTAACAATGTGGTTCCACTGCGCACTGGTATGTTCTAGCTGGTAAACACAAACAACCCAGCAAACCGATAATTATATCATCCGATTAGGAGTTGGAATCGGTCGACACGCCCCGGCATCGTTCGATTGCGCTGGGCTTGAGGACGACCACGAGAGATTCATGCTGATGCAATTAGTCCTCTCGACGGTTATTGGCATCCAAGCAGCACTCTGTTTTTCGGCTTCTGTCAGTGAAGACAGGTAGTCTGGCAGGGTTGCTTTGTTGAGCTGTCAAATTAATTTCGCTTTTCGTTGCAGGTGCCCACTATTCTAGTAATACTCTATCCACAAACAAACACACACACACACGCATACAAGGCCAAAGATAGTGTTAATCGTGTGATCGTAGCCGAAAACAGAAACCATCCAAACCTAAGCAACTAAAAATAACCTCACCTTTTGCGATAGTTTTCAATGAACCAACACCACAGTCAATTGGTAGTAATTCGATCGTGCTATACACGGTACGGCCCATCCTATCCTTGGCTTGCGGTGGAATGTGTTGTGACCACACTATATATGGGTCAAGGAAACCGGCGCAGACCACTCCGGATTGCGAACACTGTTCGATGCACCACCGAGCATGAAAAATCTTCACCAAAATGCAAGCCAAAATAAAAATGGGGGTCCTGGCGGAATGTTTTGAAAAGTCGCTTTAAAATTGATTCATTCCGTGCTTTGCTTAGGGGATCGGATGGCAGGGTGGACAGGCATTTGGTATTCAATTTTATCCACCCCAAGGTTAACGATACGATTTTCGGCAATGTTTTTGCTCGCGGGTCTGCTTTTCTGTGTCTTACGCAAAGGTTGTTGAGAAAGTATTGAGGGTTTTTGAGACAAGAAAAGGAATGGTAGGGCTGCAAGCAATTGAACAATCGAACAGTCATTGTACCGCGCTAAAAGATAACATTGGCACTATTAATAGACCCTCGTTCTCTAACACACCAACAGAGTAAACAATCGTTTTATCCTTCAGTATCAACAGCGCACACTTTGCCCTAGCCCTCTGGAGGGAGGATTGGCGATCTCGGTTACGTAACCGTGACAAGCCCTACTATGAACATAAACGCTACGAAACGTCAACACACCAATTACGATTGGCTAGTAGTGTGAGCGTTGACGTTTTGATAAGATAAGAACTCTCCGGGTCTAAGACTTCGTTCCGCTTATCAGCACGACCCGGTCTCAGTGCAAACGGAGCGTACTAATGTTTACTCACGATTCTGAGCTTCGCGAACCAGTTCTTTCGTGTTGGGACGTTCTCGGTGACTACTGTGCTCGACTGTGCATGGAGAATTCATTAACATACTGAGAAGAAATATTAGCGAGCTTATAATTAATTTGATTAAAGAATACTAACGCAGACTACTGATCGTTCTGATACTTCAGCAATGTATAATGCAGAAAGAGAAAGTGTGTACCGTCTCCGCAGTAACGTAGCTTATGACTTCTGCTACCCAAACAGCAACCAAATAACAATTGAAGATTAAAAGCCCACATGGACACCGAAATATATGCTTCACTTCCTTATTTTCGGACGATGTAAACACCCCAACAAACGTGGTGTTTTTGTTTACAGCCTGATCTTCCCGACCGTGCCTGTCATGATCCGATCATCCTGCAGCGTACTTTGGAATGCCTGGCCAGAAATTCGCTCGTGATCCAGATCACGTTAATTACGCTGCAAGAAGTACCATTTTTTCAGGTCATCTTCAGGCCCGCCGGGAACAAGCGTGTCAATTGTTTACCCTGCAGCAGTAGAGAGCAACAAAAAAGACGTGCAAAATCATACTTCACCCATCCGATCCGAATGACCTTCGATTGCCGGAGCATATACCGCCGCCCGGGCTGCGGGAACTGATAGCCTTCACAGTGCACGATCGCGAGGAAGACAGGGAACAAGAAGAATCAAAATTTAAAGTCCCAAATAGCACACGCGGTACGGTTTGCTTTGCTTCTAACATCAAACATCTTCGCAAAACGCTGGAGATGAGATAAAGTGTTCCAGGGCAAACCTTAAGACTGATGGTTTCATCATCAGCGAGCGCCACTCGTTCTTCACTTTCTTGCGACATGTGCGCTGCAAGTGGTATTTTGACTGCAGCATGACGGATTTTTGCGTCGTAGCATTCACACACACACACATGGCGGGGTGCATGTGCAGCCAAGAGGCAGCAAGCGATAGACACCGAGAGTCACACTTGATGCAATGCCCCAGACACGTGATTTTGGGGTGGAGGATGCACTGCCCGAGCAGGGAACGGAATTTGAAACAATGTTGAAGAATCGTGTCGAAGTGGAAACGAAGTCTAGACCAATCTATCGAGCTCGAGCTCGATGTTTGTGTTTTGTTTTCATGCTAGAACAACAAATTCTTTGGAGACTCACATTCGGTCTTGCATCGGCTAATGTGAACGCTCTCGGCGTGCGGAACACAAGGCGAAGCATTGTACGATGGCAGTTGCGTTTTTAATGGATTCGTTTTTTTTGGACCGAGCCGTACGATGATCATCACTATTTAGTTGATGCTCCAAACCGTACCGAGAACACACGACGTTCCGCATGAACAAACCCGGCAACTGTAACTGCCTACCATGGTGGTGGGAAGGAAAAAGGGTGCTTTAATCTGTTCACACGATTTAATGTGAAAGCTGTTTACTTCACTGCTCTCTTCTGAAAATTGCATCCGCATCCCCCAACTCGGTCGGTATGAAAGAGCTAACGTTGTTTGAACAATAACAACCACAAATATTAGAATCCTCAACGTTGGAAGCAAAATATTTATTGCTTCCTGCTGCTGCTGCACACATCTCGGGATACAAGTAGTTGCCAAGTTGCCTAGACGGAAGAACGGCAGCTAACAGCACCCGCTCCGAGAGGTAATTAAGATAGAAGCTGAAACCAGCTCGAACTGAACCTCGGCGTTCCACAATGTATGTGCGCCGTCGCTCTTTAATCTGATCGACAAACAGAGTTTGCCAACTGATTAGTGGCTGAGAAGCACTTGATGCTTGATTGAGTCTAACGCCGCCTGTGGAAGTGCCACATGCCACTAGCTTTCTCTCACACCTTAGCTGCACATGGCTTCACGCTTCTGCACACTCGTGTCGCAACCAATAGCTAATCTGGTAGCGTCTGACCAAACGTCATGAGTTTGGTGTTTAATCTTGAGCAGCTGGATCTATTTTTCCAATGCAACAGCGTTCAGTGACAGTTCTTCTTCGAGCGCAATTATTCAAATGTATTCCACGGCGAGAGTTCTCAGCTTATCGAGAACCATAGCTGTCAACTTCCTGGAGTCAACTTACCCACCAGCTCACACACCTTTTTCAAACAAAGCACGCAGACCGGTTCGGAAAGAGTTAATTCTTGCGCACCCACGATATCGCGCCGGCCAACCTCCACACACAGAAGGCGTTCGTGACCGGCATTCGGGTATGAGTAGCTTGTTTTGAAGTTGAAGCTTTTGTGCCGGCATAAACAAAGACCCTCTGGGCGGGGAAGCTTCTTCAGCAGTTGAAAGCCATGGTTCAACGATACGGAAATGCGACTCGTAATGTCATACAATTCGCAGTTCTTTACTAACTACATTAAGGGGTACAATTGGACGGGAAGAAAACACCGATGAGTCCACACGCCTCAGGTCCAGAGGGCAATCCATTTAAGGTGATACGTTCGCGCGCACCATATCTTGTAATCAGCTTGTTTATGATTTTCTTCTGTTGATCGGAACCAACCAAAACCAGTATCGTTACACCTTCTAGTGTCCCCACCCTTGACTATCTAGTTCCACGCGAGCAGGACAGGAAACAACAAAGACATTTGGAGATTTCGTTCGCCCGATAACTTCGACAGCAGAACCTTCTCCCGCTGATAGGAAATCCATCCGTAACTGACCTTGCCATTTACTAAATCACCATTCGCTGCCATTGCAACGCGCATTGCGTGTAAACAGTAAATGATCTAATATTGTGTTGTTGGTTTGTTGGATTGTTTTCCTACACCTCCATTAAAACGAAAATAAACGAAACGCATTTTACTTGGGGGTGAACTTGAACAACACACATTCGGAAGCGGGCATGCCACGTACGCCACCACGCCAAAGGATAAGCTAAGGTGTAAACAACGGCGACGGATCAACAATAACCGATAAACCGGATTTTGGTTTGTGTGTTGCGATTGTCCCAAAAGCAACAACATGTGCAGCAGCAGCAGCAGCCGATGTTGACAAAAGCTGCGGCGATATAGCAGATGCCGATAAGAAGCTCAGCGCTCAGAAGTAATGAGTGGGCAATATTGCATCAGACTCTCGGTGTTATCGGATGGGTGTTATGTGTGTTGTGTGTAGACGAGCAACAAAATGCAACAAGCCGAGAAGAAACGATCGTTCACATACGTACTCTTGATCTTACCGGGAGTTTTGATCTTAGCGTTCCGGAAATCATTCCCGAAAAACGTGGTCTGCACCGCTGTTCCTTTGCCTAGCCTAGTACGCCCCACATCTCCACAACGCCAAGCAACGCATAATGGCGCGTAACTCACATTTTGTGGCTGTTTGTTTCGTTTTATCTGTACAGTCCCCCCAAAATAGAACCCATTCGTTTTGTGACCCCGGCGTGCACTGCTCTTTCCCGGTCTAATCCGTCCGTCCAACGTCCAAATGACCACACGCACACCACACGGTCGGTCAGTCAGTCAGGCAGCTAGTAGTAAGACACACATGGTGCAGGGTTGGCTGCCAGCTAATTTGATGCTTTTTTGACACTGTGACACATACCTTTGTAAAAAGCTAATAATAATTGCTCTACTGCTACTCGGAGCAGCGCAGCATAATACCTATCGCACCTTTGACAGCTAGTGAGAACTACTTGTTTTGAAGCAAAATAGCAAAGCAGCGTCTACCATTAGTATCTACATCATATGCGAACCCTTCAACGTGGCAAGTCTCGGCCCGAAATTTGACCTAATTTCGTACCACTCGTCTAGGAGGACTACGGTTGCTGCAGTAGGCGATGGTCGCCATTTGTTTTTGTGTGCTTTTTTATTTCCGTTGCTATCTTCTTCTTTCTCCCGTTTGCCTGCTGCAGGTTGCTGGGGTGAACGGATTTCTCGGTCCCCACCCGATCGCACCCAATTAGATATCGTTGGTGAACGTGGCGTACGGCACAGAAGACACACCGGCATGACCTCGCCGCAGTTCCGTACAAAAAAGCGTGGGAGAGAATGTTTTTCGACCAAAATTTTCCATTACTTAGGTAGATATGGATGTCTGCGCGCGTGTGTGTTTGAGTGTGCGCGCGTGGAAAGAAAGATAGCTAACGATAAGATGCGTAGTAGCCATGTGCGTTGCGATGATTGATAAAAACCGTCCCATCGTCTGGTAACTGTGTGTGTGTGTGTGTGTGTGTGTGTGTGTGTGTGTGTGTGTGTGTGTGTGTGTGTGTGTGTGTGTGTGTGTGTGTGTGTGTGCTGGTAACGCACTACCACAACTCACCACGTGGTTATAGACGGTGAAGCTTCATTCAAATGACAGAGCGGGAGGTATGCAGCTAAGATTGACAACTTCGCAAGCATCTAGGAGGTTGAAGTTCGTTGACAGATGGCGCGCGTGGTTTAGTATACGATCGTTTTATCACGTATACATCGTGTGCGTCGGACGTCGCACCTCTTCTTGGCTGGCTGATGCAATCACCAACCACAGACACAAATGTTTACTAAAACTTTGCTAATGTAAAAGTGTACGAATCCTCACACCAACAAAATCGGACACTTCATTATTCCTCCGCACTGCGCCACCATTGTCCTTGAGAGAAAAGGCGCGAAGTGCGAAGAATACATTTGCAAGATCTATCGAACTACGCGCCTCATCTCCGGAGATAAAACGGGAGCTGAACCGGAGCAGAGGAAACAATTTCAAGGTGAAATCCGTCCGGCATTTCTAATCGCCCAAACGGCCACCAGCCCGTCTCGAAGGTGTTTGACACGAGTAAACATGCGCCATTATCGGACGGTGCTGGATTCTTATTCCAGCTGCCGTTGCCTGCATGGGAAATGAGATACGTCGCAGACACGCTGTGCCCGACATGTCAATACACCGTTACGTGAGGGGCGTTCGCGAGGTATCGTTCGCAGTACATTCCGGATTCACCCACTTTGCATACATAGTTCGGGATCGGATCGGATGCTCGGCGCGCTCTCTATTCTAACGCTTCATTCATCTGGTGCGGAATTGAACACTTGTGCCAATAAATAGTCATAAGATGGGAAAGTCCACGAAACTCTCGCCCTTACTTTGTGATGCGTTGATTAATCAAAACAATTCGCATCACTTCGCTTACTAATTCATCGTCTAAAAGTGGTACGAGGTTCGGAGAATGCTCAGAACCGTTGACAAAACAGGGTCCCCAAAATGTCTGAGGCGTAATGAGTCACTTAGCACAAGATAAGTGTGCATGAACTAATCCACTTTGTTCGCTAAACGTGTCCTAACAGCTGGTACAGGTGATGAGTAATCGCTCTACTAACATCCACATCAGACTCCTTGCAACAAAGCGGCATTCTTGATGATTAAGTCGAAACCCTTTCCCTGTGCAAAACATGCCATCTTTATGCACAATGGTGTTGCATTGTTGTAATATTTCAACTAAATATCCCTATATTTCGTTGATCGAACGATCGAATTGTTTAACTACCGATGGGGATGATGCAATTTAGGCTCAGAACCGGAATAACTAAGTTCGACACTCGGTAACTTTCCACCAGGGAACGAACTCTCGCGCTCCGTGTTTACTGTTTACCTGCTCACCAGTCAAAAAGATAGATTATTCTTATCAAACGTGAGTCACGCTTATTAACAGGGGTTCTCCTTGTTTTACTACAACTCCCTTTTTTATCATCTCGCACACATAAGGTAAACAAAAACAACAAAGAACCAGTATCACAAACCTTGAAGGTTAAGTGCATTCGATTTAAAGTAGCTGCGTTAATTGAACCTGAAGCAACAAAAAGCGAGAAAGCATAAACAATTTCGCGCGTGTAACAACCACAAAAAAGCCGTACTAAAAGCGGCATGATTTATGATGCAGATCGCATATAAACACAGCCCAGAAATAGCGTCCTCTCGCATCCGCATTTCTGCCTCGCGTAATTATTTAGAGCTCGGAATAGCGTGCGGATAAAATTAAATGAAGCGCACATTAGTACGATGTGACGAAGACATTTTTGCGTAAATAAAATATTACCACTAACAACCTTTACACGATCGTGATCGTGGCGTTTTTGAAGATGTTATTTGCGTTCGCACCAAAGTTCAATGCACCATCGATCGGATCGAATGAAGTGGTACGAGGAAGTAATGTTGCCTCCACACAAACTAAACGAAAAAAAGACGAACATTTCGTCATGATTCGACCGCAAACGATGGCTTACAAAAATATACATATTCCTGCGCTTGAGGACACAACATTTGTTTATGCTCAACGAACCATTGCATCCCTCGTGAAATGGGCGTGCAGTGCATCGACAATATTGCAGAAAACGCGTTCTGGAGGCTCGTCCAGAGCTCGAAAACTGCCATGCCCTTCAAGGTTGACCTTCGTGCGGATGACGAGGCGCAGTTGCCGAAATATAGTCGGACTGAAAATTGGAGGAGCCCTTAAAAAACTTGGACGGAGAAATGAAAACAAAACCGGTTTCGGTCACTAAACACACCACCACCAACAGGCACTTCGTCTTCCGAGGGAATTGTTTGCGTTGGAAGATAAACATGGCATTGGACGAGGCAGTTTGGTCGCTATCTCGGGGTAATACTATACTCCGAGTGACACTCCCTTACGTTGATTGCGACTAATTTATCAATTATGTAAGAAAAAAAAAAGCAAACCACCAGGCACGACAAACCCTTAAAACATTGAACTGGATATCATCTAGCGGATGTGACAGTAAACCAAAATGGATGCATCATTGTCAAGCACACATTCGGAAGCAGAAATAAAGCTCGTACCGTAAAGAAATTAACAACAGCGATACAAACGAATGATAAGCGCCAAAGTTGTTGATTCCCGGTTTTTCGAAGCGTCGTAATTATTGGAAACTAACGATTGACGATAAAAACAAAAGCACAACCAACTGCCTACTGCGTCCACTAGTAAGTCTAATCAGTCGCAAGTAACCAAAACAACGCACCGTTGCCTGTCAGCCGAATGTTTTGCTTCCCTTCAATCACAGATAATCGTGTGCGCGCGCGTACGCTCTACCTATCTCCCTCTTTCACTCCTCTTTTCTGATGTTTACTCTTGCTAATATGTCACACGATGTCACTGGGTGTTTACTACGACCGCTACCAAGACGACCACTCTTGCACAGTGAGTTTTGCATTCCACCGATGGACGTTTGCCTGCCAAATCTGTTCATCTGACGCAATCGAACGGATTGCCCTTTTTAATTGCACGTACGTGTGTTGACGGTTGTCACAGCAACCTCCGTGTTTTACACGAGGCAAATGTTTATGTCCATCACCACCCAAACCGTCAATGAGACGGTTCGGTATTTGGCCGTTCGGATGACGCACCTTAGGAAAGCTTAAGCAATTCAAGGACATAATTATTGTTTACACCTATCACCATCTTAAGTGGATGCCGCCACCTTAATTGTAGGTGTAATAATGTCTTATTGTACCCTTTTCAACTAATCCCATCCCTAATCATGATGATGTAGAGTCCACTTGTCCACTTTAAAGAAAGTGTAGGGAGGCCTCGATAAGAAATCCAGTTGAAACCGAACGAGGACACTATTTTTAGGGTAAATTCCAATGTTCAGTGTGTACAAATGATATATTGCTGTGCTGTTTCCTTTTGAATACGAAATCTTTGTGCCTTGGCGCATATGATTGGTTTCTTGTGAATGACATCAACCAACGTTCAGACAATCGGTACAATCTGGATCTGAAACGAACGATTACTAATTACTGGTGATATATGGTCCGTGCCTCTGTGCCTTTGCACAACTCACCCCGGCTTGCGATCGGTTTTAATGGAACCGAGAAGGATTAAATGGGCCCCCGGTCCAGACCAATCATTACTAGAAATTGACAGTAACGCTCTCCAGACGCTGATAATCTTCTCAAGAGGGCATTGCTGGATGAATCAATCAACGAACGATGGTGGAGCATGGTGACCTTGCAAAGTTTGCAATCTTTCTTCATACTCTGTGCTGGCCCCAAAGCCGGAAAGAGCGGTAACTTATCGACAACGGTATGATTTCGCCAATCGTTTCGATAGTATAAATAACATTTTATTGCCCTTCTCATGTACCACAGCTCGATCGAGCTGCCCCAAATGCTGCCCCAAAACGAGGAGGTTCTTTGTTTTCCAGCGGTTTACTACTGAAACACTGAAATGTACGAATTATCAAACTGCTACTACGAATATACACGGTCACGGCGCCCGTTATCATGGTGCGATAAGACATCTCCAGGTGTATTTTGTTAACAACAGTGCCCTGTTCTTGTTGGCTGTACAACACACACACACACACACTCCGAGGCTCGTGTGCGCCACAAGACAATTTCAGTTTCGATTTCGCCCCCCCCGTGAACCAGTTCGGGCTGGTTCTGTTAAGGGTGAAAGATTAGACGCGTTTACATTACGCTCTACACGCCGAATGGGCCAATTACTGACGCAGAGATGAAGCAGGCGAAACCTATCATCCCGGGGGAATGAAAATGCCGTTCTCTGTACTGTCTGCGCTGCGCTGATAATAGTGCTTCGGCAGGCAATTGAAGTTGGTTGTGGCCCAATCAGCCCGATGGCTCTCTCCTACCATCCCAACGCCAGAAGGCCGACCTGACTGAGCCCCTTGTGTGCGTCAGTCATCGGGGAATCGGAACTCTGGAATCTGATGCCTTGCTGATGGTTCAGACATTTTTGCACACAGAAGCCAACGTGGGGCAGCAAAACACACACAGACCATGTGTGTTCGCATTAAATAAAGCGCAATTGTTTCTTCCTGCTTGCAGCTGGTCTGCGGGGTGGTTGCGATAGATATGCGAACTCGGTGCGGCAACATCGGAAGGCAAGGCGTGGCCTTTTTGCATAGAATTATCGCGCCATTATCTCGAGACAACATGGTTCCGAGTTCCGTGGATCAGATTCGGAAAAGAAAAGCTCGGCTAGAAATATAATTGATCGTACGAGAGGGGGGCGGCACGATCACGCCACAACACCGTCAGGCCGGACATAATGCGTCGTTCCGATGGGGGGAGTATAACAATATGCAAAATATGTTGTTGTGGTAGGTGCTGGTTACAGATACAGCCGTCCGACTCGTAGAACAACAAATTGCGCCTTCGTGCAAGATCGCATATGAGCACGATCGTATCTAATCCACCCACCCAAGCGTCGCATTAGAACAAACCCCAAGACTGGTCGGTGTACATTTTTGCCTACAGAATTCTTCATTTTGCAGAACTCCCTATGGATTTGTTTTCTTTTCCCCGGGGTCCAACACATTTCTTACACCGCACCAAGATTGATCATTCAGCACGCATTTGTTGATGGAGTCGTATGGAGCGGAGTACACAGTACCAACCGAGGCGATTTACATTCCTTGTGCTGTGTAAAGCCACCAAAAACCGGTTCGCAAACTGGTGTTTGTAAACATGGCCAGCACACACCGACGTCCCCATGGACTAAAAGGGCTTGCGAAGAATCTCATTCCACACAACAAACACACACACATTTCGCCGATGTTTTGCAGCTTGATCATCTCCACCATGACTCAACTCAACCGAACAGCAAAACCATTTCATTTTCATTTTACAAGCAGTCGTGCCTTCTTTCTGGGGCTAAGAAGAATTAGTTAAGAAAGCGAGAAGGAACAAGCATAAGATGAGTTTGAAGTCTTCAAGGGCGAAGAGAGGTCCCGGAAAGCAAGAAGGCTTCAATTTTGGCCCATTAAAACCGAGAAGACGGTTCTCCAAAACCTACACCAAAACAATCCACACTCATAATACGCGTTAAGGGTTCGGTGATAAATCCACCAATGAGGATAGGAGATCTTTCTCATAAGCTTCGGAAGTACGTATTATTTCGTACTTATTCTTTTGAGGTTATATTTGCATATTGAGTATTACGTTGCAGGTAGCTTTAGGAGACTGTTTGTCAACCCCGTTCTACGCTTGTTTTCCTATTTTTCTTCAGGCGAATCTAAACAGTCCATTTGCTCCACTTTATCCAGTGTGCGCTGGGTGCAGGAACAAATGTTGTAAAGTAAAACCATTTGTGGAAAATTCCCTGTTTCTGGTACCGTGCTGTTACAGCTGTTTACGAACAAAAATTGTCTTGATAATGGCGAGATTGGGGTACCATAAATAGAACTTTCTGAGGGAGGGCATCTGGAAGTGTGGACACGCGCGCGCGTGTGTATCTTATGTTTATCGATGTACGGGCAAACTATTTTTATGTGCCGGTTTTGTTTTCGTATTTTCATTTAATTCGGATATCGCATTCCGATATCAAAAAACACACATGTCCATGTTTTATGATTACACCGGCAATACCGGGGCTACATTAGTCGGCAACCGTAAACATGGCAGCCTACTGCGACTGGCTGTAAAATGCTGTACGCACACTGCCAACATTGACGTTCGCACACACACGCACACGCGTGAGACATACAATTATTTATTTTATTTATTTCATAAGCAACATTAATTTCCATCGCAACAAATATACGAGTTATACTGCACAACAAATAGTTTGCGATAGCGAACAACGAAAGTGTGCTAATAAATTGTCATCATACCTTTTTCACAAACTATTCGACCGTCCTCCGGTGTGCCGAGTTCCACATCCCTATGCGCTACCCCCGGCATGCTATTATTTTGAAGGCCACAGTAAATTCGCCGTGCCGTATCCAAAACATCGACCATATTCCAACCCACGTTCCACCAGCCCCCGGCTTTCCAAAAAAGCCGGTTCCACAAGCTCACGCTGATGTTGTCGATGTCTTACGCACACTACCCTTCTTAACGCTCTAAAGGGATATATGGGTGTAACCAAGCTGCTGGCTAGCCCGCACGGGGGTAAGAGACGCGATGAAGTTTGGATGTTGGATGTGGAGAAAGAATTGTGTTTGCCTTCCCCCGTACACCAAGGGGTGGACCACGAAAATCGGGAAACCGGGAGCGAGGAAAAGAAATTGTTTTGAGAAACTGCGTCGTAGCGAAATCGGGCCCCGGAACGGGAACCAAGCCGGCATTTTGGTGTGTTTGATGTGTAACTTCTGCTCTCTGCTACCGGTATATGTTTTCCATGAGGGAAGCGCATGAAAGCAAACGTGCCTCTTCCCGATTATCTCAAAACATCACCCAAATGGTATCATTATGCAGCCCAAGTGGCATTCGTTCTAGAAACTAGAATTTCATTTAGAATATGAGCGTTAAAAGAGTAAAAAGGCAGCAAAACGTGCAGTCGAATGTTATTTTTTGAGTTTCGCATTACTGCTACCGGTCCAGAAATCGAGCTCTTGCTCTTGCCCCGTACAGTGTGCCGGGTTTTGGGTACGGCATATGATAAGAGAAGAGGCAGCGCGCACGATTAACACACACACTAGTACGAGCCGCGAATTGCTGCGTAACTTGCGTACTATGTAAAGGGTGGTTTTGGGTGGAAGAATGGATAGGAGTGGCAGAATGCAAGAGAGAGAGAGAGAGAGCGAGAGTAGGGGTAACAAAAAATGACGCACAGTTGGTAATAATTTGCAGAAAAAGTGAAATTTAATATTTATCTTATTTTAACATTATAGCAATCCTGTTATGAGAACTGTTTTAGAGGTTAGAAATTGCTGAAAACGTTTTATAAAAATGTTGTCAAATTTACATAAAAAATTATGTCAATAGTCAAATTGTGTATGACCATTCCTTCGCCCATAGTGCAAGCACGATTAGGTAAGCGTACATCTACTGGCGGTTTCTTTTGTCTCTGCGCGTGTGTGCGTGCAATCCTTGCCGACTACAGCGAGCACATCCATACGATGCGCCCGTGTGTAGTGGTGTTGTTTTGGTATGGCTTTAAATGCGGCAGGCACACCGCGTTCAGGCTATAGTTCGGTTTCAGAGATTGTTCCGTGCGTGCACCTCTCTCTCGCAAGAACGGCATTAGAGCTACGACGCCACACACTTGCTTTTACTGCACTTGCCACAACCAGAATTCTCTAACCCCCCAAGTGTTGTTACACGTTTCGTTCAGTGTATCTGCCCACGAGTGTGACAGCCCTACGGTTGAACCGAAACTACTGACACTGCCTTCCAAAGTTCACGGTATTCTGTGCTGTTGTTAACTGCCAACCAGAGGAAGTACAAACACCTATAAAGTACAAAACAAAACGCGGATCAAGAACGTCCACCGAGTAAACCAAAAAGCAGAACCAAAAGCCTCCCGGTGCAAAGTGTTTGCTACGAATCGTAACAGAAAGACCAGAACCCACAACTTTAACGAAACACATCAGCATCATCATGTCGGCATCACCGATCGCACGTCAGGCCTGTGCCTCCATCTCCCAGGCCATCCCGTCCAAGCGAGTGCTCATCCATGACGCATCCGAGCTGCCGGATCTCTACTCCTCCACGCCCGGTGGCACCCTGTACTCGACCACACCCGGAGGTAAGCATACAATTCCCTTGAGACACGGTGGAAATGGATGGTGGTGGTGAACCCCAGTGGCCAGTGTTTTGAAGAACGTTACGAGCCAGAACGCACGTACGCAATCTGGCCATCGATACGCGAGAACGCGTCGTGCGCAAACTCGGTTCTTTGCTATTACTCCGTTCCCATTCATCGTACGATGTGTGTCTCTCTAGTGGTGTGTTCTTGCGTGACCAGAAAGTGTGGCAGCAGCAGCAACACACCACACCACACACCGTTGTGTCTCCTTCTTCAAAGCACAGAATGCTTCTTTTTCTTATGCTTTGTGGCCATATACGTGTGTGTGTGTGATGATCATCGGTTCATTGGCTTTTTCGCGAGTACGAGTTGATAAGATGGACGATGGCCGCTTCTACTAGGAGGAACAAACCCCTCTTCTTGAGCTATTGTAGTGCGCGTGGCTGTGAGCCGTGTGCAAAATGTCCAGCATTGTTGACCGCAGGGAAACCAAAAACGTTCACTTTTACAATCATCCAGACAAAATCCGCGTGTCTGTGTGTGTCCGGTCGATCTTGGAGTTGCCACTTAATTTATAGATCCTGTTCGTTAGGGAGAGGTGTTTTCTTTTTTAACCTAAAAGCGGATCAAGATCGTATGAAAGTAGTTTTCAAGAACGGCGAAGGACAACACACACACACACAGAATTATCAGCTTCAGCAAAGTTTGAAAGTAGAGCTCCAGAAAAAAAATGGATCGGGCTCCATCTATTTTGAAACCCTCGGGTTGGAGATTCCTATACTTGGAGCTTGGTTATTTTTACATCAAAAACCAGTTCTTCTGCAATGTTACCCAATTTAGGGTTTGCTGCGGTTGGGTGGAATTCAGCTTACACATTACATTCCGGGAGTCCTTCAACCATTTCCGAAATAAATTGGACTACTTCTAGGAAAGGCGTTCGAATGGCAACCAGAGAGATGTATCATCAAGCAGCGAGCTTGTTAACAATAACAGCTTCTTATCATGGATAAACTCTCCCCCGTTGGGACATAGGGAGACCAAGAGACAACAACAACAACACAGTTTATTGGCAATGAACCATTCTCTCCACCCCCCCTAGGGATGGGCAGATATGGGACATCAGTGCACAAAATTCTGAATCTTTCACCGCTAATAATTGCGAATCGTGCGCGACACGAAAACCCGAGCGAGCCTAGGATGGGAAAGAAAACGCAAAACCGGTTCCTCCCACCGGTGCGAACCTTAGACGGTTGAAAAAAATCGAGAATAGACGAATGTCCCCACCGGCGGCGGTTCTCCACAATCATATTTAATTCCACGTCCACGGATTCAGAATTTTGTGCACTGATGTCCCATATCTGCCCATCCCTAGGGGGGGTGGAGAGAATGGTTCATTGCCAATAAACTGTGTTGTTGTTGTCTCTTGGTCTCCCTATGTCCCAACGGGGGAGAGTTTATCCATGATAAGAAGCTGTTATTGTTAACAAGCTCGCTGCTTGATGATACATCTCTCTGGTTGCCATTCGAACGCCTTTCCTAGAAGTAGTCCAATTTATTTCGGAAATGGTTGAAGGACTCCCGGAATGTAATGTGTAAGCTGAATTCCACCCAACCGCAGCAAACCCTAAATTGGGTAACATTGCAGAAGAACTGGTTTTTGATGTAAAAATAACCAAGCTCCAAGTATAGGAATCTCCAACCCGAGGGTTTCAAAAAGATGGAGCCCGATCCATTTTTTTTTCTGGAGCTCTACTTTCAAACTTTGCTGAAGCTGATAATTCTGTGTGTGTGTGTGTTGTCCTTCGCCGTTCTTGAAAACTACTTTCATACGATCTTGATCCGCTTTTAGGTTAAAAAAGAAAACACCTCTCCCTAACGAACAGGATCTTTAAATTAAGTGGCAACTCCAAGATCGACCGGACACACACAGACACGCGGATTTTGTCTGGATGATTGTAAAAGTGAACGTTTTTGGTTTCCCTGCGGTCAACAATGCTGGACATTTTGCACACGGCTCACAGCCACGCGCACTACAATAGCTCAAGAAGAGGGGTTTGTTCCTCCTAGTAGAAGCGGCCATCGTCCATCTTATCAACTCGTACTCGCGAAAAAGCCAATGAACCGATGATCATCACACACACACACGTATATGGCCACAAAGCATAAGAAAAAGAAGCATTCTGTGCTTTGAAGAAGGAGACACAACGGTGTGTGGTGTGGTGTGTTGCTGCTGCTGCCACACTTTCTGGGCAGTCTCTCTAATCAGTGCCACTGCTTCCCAAGGTCCTTATGGACCAATCTTATCTTAGTGCTGCACCGGGGGCCGAGGGACCTATTACTTCATGCAATCTTGCACAGTAAGCGCTCTAAGCAACGTTAAAGCCCTTTCCACCACACCCACAGTTTGGGGACAATTAGCTACTAATAAAACGGCACAGGAAGGAAGGTTTTTTGGCGTACAACATTGCATAATTCGAAGGGGAATTTAACACATGAGCAAACCGTTTATTGGCGGCGTACACACTCAGGCACGCATCGACACCGTACCGTACCCCGGTGGTGGCAAGTTAAAAATAATCATCCTAACGCGTCTGTGGATGTGAAGAACTTGGCCGGACGCAATATAGAAGACGTGGTCGTCGACTTTGTCTTTCTCAAGATAGCTTCACTTTGAAGCGAGATATAGAGCACAGACATTCGGTCGAGAAAAGGTCTATTTAGCTAATCTATCTGTAAATTGGTGTGTGGTAGGATCAATGTGAGGATCCTCACCAACGAAAAGATGATACTCGCAGCTGGTGGGAGGCACCAGACCAGACAAATGGGCGATCCCGGTTAAATATAGAGTACTGTTGTGTACCACTCAGTTTAACCTTCGTATTAGTGTCTTCTGATTCGGAAGTCAGAAACAGCACAACAAATAACCCCGGGTTGTGTTGAGAGGGTTTTTAATACGACTCGGAATATAAACCGTAAAGGATTCGATTGCGTCAGTACGATGTTTACGATGTGTTAAACGCGCTCCGTCTAAAGCTGCACAATATCAAACCGATTCCTTTATTAAGACATTGAACTTTGAAACGTTTACCCAAGAAAACGTGGACAGTATTATCTAGCTCCAACAACAACAACAAAAAAGGTCAAACATGGCCTCATTTTTGGGATCTCCACACACGCATCTATTCAGTGCGAGAGATATGCAAATGCAAAAAGTAAACCTTTCGTGTGTGTTTAGCTTTGTTGGACCGCACAACCAGCACCATGCGCCATTTTGTTGATGGCTCTTTGGGACTTTTTTTTTCTAGTGACAAAGTACACTAATATATCGGAGGGTACTGACAATAACAACAATGCTGATGGCAGCTGCTGTGCTGTTGTGGTATCGTGTAGAGGCTTCTGGAATTGTACGGCAAGATGGCAAATAAAGATGGATGCCAGATTTCGCACTCATTTTGCCCATTTTTTCGGTTTGTTTGTTCTCCTCTACCTTCCCTTCCCCAAAAAAAACGACAAAGTGCGACACAATCTTCTTATCAGGACAGAAGAGAAGATTCTCGGTTCTTCTCGCGCTGCGTGTACTGATCCGAGGCTCAAACATGGAAGATCTTTTGGGCGAATATTATTTGTGCAAAAGACGCTTAAGCAAACATGATGAAGTTGCTTAAGGCTAATTGATATTGAAATCAAACACAAACTCCCTGCTTCCTCTGCGCGTAGAGTTTAATTTTGCGCTTTAACAGTGCGAGCTGCGCGAAAAGATGGCGCGCAGACACACTCATGTGGGGATGGGAATGGGATCCGATGCGAACACGCGTTCAAACGCGCGTTCGGGGTTCTGTGAAGGTCAAACCTCTGGTCTGGCCGTGTGGTGAGAGCGAGCAAGCGAGCAATGTGAAACCGTTCGTTGGCCAAATATTCAACACACCAACACACGGAAACGGAAGATATAGCAAAGACAACTAGATAGATCGTGGTGCGATCGTTCGTTAGACGAAATGTCTCTCTCTGCGGTAATGATTTGACACAGCACAAAATGTTAATGAATGTCTTTCCCTTTCTTGCCCGCAGGTACTCGCATCGTGTACGAACGAGCCTTCTTGATGAACCTGAAGAATTCGCCGTTGGCTCGCACTCCGCCGAACAATGTGCCACTGAACCTGCTCCGATCGGGCGGCGGAAGTCCCAACTCGAAACCACTGTCGACACTGTCGGTGAAGCAGCAGAAACCTATCCGGAACTCACCGCCAAAGTACGACGAGCATCAGGAACAGTTCGATATGGATCTGTAAGATGGACGTTTGTCTGTTTCTTGCTATTTCCTGGGCTGCTGTGTTATCCATCGACACTATTGAGGATTCATCGACAACCCGCGAAGGATCTTCCTGCTCGATGGACACAAAGCGCACGATCGCAAGGAGCTCAGGAGGATTGGATGGAATAGAGGGAGAGCGAGAGAGAGAGAGAGGGAAGGAGAGTGGAGCGGAAGATATTATTATTACCTTTCCGTGTTTTATTATTTAGTCTTTGTCGCAAATTTTCGTTTCTTTCTTGTTAACTTTGTTACACACACACACGCGAGGATTGCGCGTGTGTTTTTGAACTAATATTATAGAGCATCTCTGATTATTGTGAGCACAGGGCAGAGGGCAGATAAAGAGGCGGGGAATGGGCGTTCTAAGGGCGTTCCTTACCCAGCTTTTACTAACCGACGCGCGCACGCTAACAACGGCACCCAGAGAGAGTAGGCATCTCGATAAATCGTTGGATGTAGACTTTATAAGTTTATCGTTCCTTCGGTAGTAAGATTAGCGTTCTATGTGTTTTAAAACACGTGCGTGTGTGTGGAGGCGCACACACACACCGGTAGTCACGTAAGAATCACGACACACACACACAAAAAGAACCTTCTTATTCTATTAGTATGACATTTGTTCGGTTCACATCACCAGCAAGGCGCAGGTAGAGCTTGTCACCACGAAAAATGCAACACTGTGTGAAGGAGTTAGGTGTCGTTACTACAAAATCGATACTAAGCGTTCATCTCCCACGCTTTGGACACACCCCTTTTTGCAATCGCCAGAAAGCTTGTCCGGATTCGCGTAACACACATTCGCACTCGGTGTGTCTCCTTGAAGAAACTAGCAAACAGATGAGCATAGCTCGTCCAATTACTTCCCTAAATCGACAAACAAGAAGAGATACTACGTAGCCGCCCAAGTTGAATGGCACACAGGCAATCAGAGCGCGAAAGCTTCGAGAGAAGAGGGTGTAATTTCTGTTTTTTTTGTCTGTTTAGAAGAAAACCCCTACTGGTGATTTGTGATAATTGTGAAAGATTTCATTGACTGCATCCAACCCGGGACGAACGCCTTCCGGAGCCAGGCGGGCGAACGGAGGAACGTTTACGGGAAGAAAAGGAATCTTTCATAGTTTTGTATTGTTTAAGCCAAGAGTATAATTTTATCGCATGTAAGAATTTATGAAAAAACAACAACAGAAAGAAAGAAGAATGATATATAAAAAAAAAGATTTAAAAGTGAAGAATTTAAAGTGAGTTTTTTCAACCTTGATGTGAAAGAGAACAGTCGTCGCCGTGAGCTTCTTTTAGGATGCGAGAAAAGCTTGTAAAGCTTGTAAAAGCATGTCTTTTGAGTCAGGTTCGGTATCTGATTTCTGTGATTTTGTGTTTTTTTTGGTGTATTAGTTTACATTGCAAAGCAATTTAAATATATCGGACACACCGATAGACAGGAGGATGTAGCAGATTTAGTTGCGGCCTTTGGTTGTGTTTCGATGTGGTTCGTCTCTCGATGTCTCGTAATTTGAAATGTACAAATGGTCGAATATGCACCAAACAGTAAACCCGTTCAGGTATCTTGTCGTATTGAAAGCGTTTGTCTTAAAATCGCCAACACTCCTCACCGAAGGAATGGCGCGAAAACATTGATTAGAATTGGACTTAGATGTAGGGGCTGAAACCAAGTGGACCCATGATATTGCGTCAGATAGAATTTTATAGAACGTATTTGTAATTTTATCGCATGTAAGAATTTATGAAAAAACAACAACAGAAAGAAAGAAGAATGATATATAAAAAAAAAGATTTAAAAGTGAAGAATTTAAAGTGAGTTTTTTCAACCTTGATGTGAAAGAGAACAGTCGTCGCCGTGAGCTTCTTTTAGGATGCGAGAAAAGCTTGTAAAGCTTGTAAAAGCATGTCTTTTGAGTCAGGTTCGGTATCTGATTTCTGTGATTTTGTGTTTTTTTTGGTGTATTAGTTTACATTGCAAAGCAATTTAAATATATCGGACACACCGATAGACAGGAGGATGTAGCAGATTTAGTTGCGGCCTTTGGTTGTGTTTCGATGTGGTTCGTCTCTCGATGTCTCGTAATTTGAAATGTACAAATGGTCGAATATGCACCAAACAGTAAACCCGTTCAGGTATCTTGTCGTATTGAAAGCGTTTGTCTTAAAATCGCCAACACTCCTCACCGAAGGAATGGCGCGAAAACATTGATTAGAATTGGACTTAGATGTAGGGGCTGAAACCAAGTGGACCCATGATATTGCGTCAGATAGAATTTTATAGAACGTATTTGTATCCATTACATTGCTATAGCGGTATAAATACGGCTGCTATTAGTCAGTCGCTAGCATACGTTAAATACCTCAACAATGACTACATATGAATATGCTTGGGCAAGAAATGGTGTAATGTATCGCAAACGGAATAAAACAACTGAATTTCTCATATTGCTATAATCAAAACGTAATCGAAACGTGTGTATTGCATTTTACTCCCCTTTCGTTACTTTGTGTTACAATCGTGAAAAGAACTTCAAAAGAAAATCGAATTTCAACCATAAATTCGCAACGTGTTTTGCTCGTATTTCCGCCATGCTTGTTTTGAATAGTTTGGTTCGTTTCTATGGTGTAGCTTTTTCACCGGGAAGCACATTGACACTCCACGAAGAGCACCCGAAGTGTGACAGCCAGCCTCCGTAGAACTGTCAAAACGTTACGGAATTTTCGGTGTTTTGGTTTGTGGAGTATGTTTTGCAAAAATCACCTTAAATTACTTAATTGTTCATTAACCGGGCCCATTTTTCTTGCAGAAATAACCGATTAATCAGAATGCCGGAGGCTCCAGCTCGTAATCCGCTCGAAAGCTTTCTGAATGCCGTACAGGCAACCATCGACGGGCCCGTAACATGGTTCCGTGGTAAGTATGCGGAGCAATGGGTGAAATATATAACTTTTGAAGGCTTTAAATGAATATAGTGGAAGTGATGCGCTTGCTGAGTACTTCTCGGAACACCTCTCGATTAGAATTAATGCAGATGAAGCTTATCGAAAGCATAAAAACATCATAAATTGCTACCGTTCCTGCTGCGATAAGCCCATTACATAATTCCCTTCTAACCTCCAGACAGCGGACGCCGATCGACACCGCCTGTCCGCTTGCAAAACACTAAGCAAAAAGTTTGTTTATCTTTTTTGCAGAGAAAATCGTCGAACCGAACCGGCAAACGTATCCGTGGTACCATCAGCAATTCCGCCGTGTGCCCTCGATCGACCAATGCTACACCGACGATGCGGTGTGCATTTTCGAGGCGAACCAACAGTTTAAACGTGACAAGTAAGTGCTTGTGATCTCGATGTGAACGGCAAATGTGTTTTTGTGTGATGGTGGTGCTATCGAACTTCGGTGAGGAAGATGTCTTACTTGCTGGATTATTCCGGAAGTCTGTGGCATACAGTGAAACACTTCCCTATTAGATCATTCGACCAAGTTGGTTAAAGTCGTGGTCAATTAAACCTGAAAATTTAATAAATTCGCTCGTATTCAGTTAAGAGACCTGCAGTGAAAATCTCCCTTGATATTACACATGTATCGAAGGGCCGGCATTAAATGCCATTTGGACCGCCTCTCTATACACAAGGCTACATACAGATAGAAATTGCAGCATACATTCCGGATTGTGATTGTGTTAGCCGTTCCCCCATAGTGAGGACTGACTATCCAACTATGCGGTAACAATAAGTCTAGTAAGCCAAAAATGGCAGGCATGACCTAAGAGGTCGTTAGGCCAAGAAAGAGATTCCGGATTGTGATCCTGACCGATATAAAGCAGCTAACAATCCCATTTGGCAGTATGTATGTCTGTATGTAAGAGGACTCTCTACCATCTATTTAAATTCGCTGCTCAGCATGTGCAGAGAATGCGATATTGATGGAGTGTTTGGCTCGTTTAACATTAAACTTTTTTAATTATCCCTTATTATGCTTTCGACTGTCCTTTATTTGCAATTATCATTCTTTCGAAATGCAATCTGATTTTGCCTTTTTTTTCGGATGCAGCATTTCAACCGTGTGGGCGTCGATTAAATATCAAACATACCGCCCACCCTTTTCGCGTGCAACAGTCCCAACACGACGATGGGAATGCTGTTAGTTGTATATTTGTTAGAAAATTCCTTACATAACACATATGCTAATAACCAGTCACATGTAGTTCTCTATCTGCTTCACTTAGCTCAATCTTTACGCGCTAAAGTAAACACACCAAAATACCACGATCTCTCTCAATCTCGAAGCGTCTGGCCACATGTAGGCAGCGTATGGCGCCACCACCACCATGCTGAAGCTCACTCCGTTGCTCCGTTGGGGGGAGGGAGGTTGGCATTTCTGTTGGCCGTGCTATGTGCATCCATCCAGTCACAATCCATTAGCTATCGATCATAATTTGCTCTGCCCGGGCAAATCTTCCATTCGCGCCGCGATCATTTCTGATCCGTCACTGTCGATGAGGGTCGGCCGGCCGTAAAAATAAACGTTGGAAATTAATATTTTATTAGCTAGCAGCAGAGCAAACACAACCGACAGGGCGCGCACGTACGACGACATCACAACACGCGGGTTTCGATCGTTCTACGATGAACAGACAAATGTTGTGGACAGAAGACAGCGCGCACAACCCAAGACATCATATCGGTACACAGTTCCGCATCCGGCATCCGTTTGCAGTGGAATCGAACGAACGGGAACGGAATGGAACGCGACAGTAACAGGGAACGAAGACACACACAGACAGTCAAACCCTATAGACCCTTGTTCACACTGTTGTTGAGAATGGTAAAGATTTTGATCAGTATCAGATAGAACAGGTTGCCCCGGCCCAGCCGGAACATGCCGCGTTGCACCGGTATGCATTTCTTCACCCGCACCTCGGCCGTGTTTTTGCTGTACTTGGTGTATTGCTTCGGGTTTGGCGCATTTCCCATGGTGTGAAGTGTTGTCGGAAGCAGCAGGCGAGACCAAAGCCGACGCGGTATGTGATTTGTGTCGGGAGAGAGAGAGGTGGCACGTGTCGTGACGTGAATTTCGAGCACTCGAGCAACTTCGGTTACCTTGACCACCGAGTCCTCCGTGTGTGCGATAGGATGGAATCGAGAATTAAGACTGGCACTAAGACTGGTTCGGTTTGCCGAAATCGATTTTGAATACACTGCTGCCAATACACACGATCGCCGATCGATATGGTTGGGTGGTTGTGAACTATAGGCGAATCTTGCATTGAATAGTGGTCAATATATGACTTTCATTTCTACCAGCAACTTGAACTTTATCCCTTGTGAGTTTCTTTGGCCCCTGAGATTAAACTGCAATTCCAAGCATTGCCGAATCAATATTCGAATCGCAATTTCCATTTTTTGCGGCCAGTTTCAGCCAATCTTTTACCCGTTGTGCAATGGAATGATCGTCGTGGAAAATGCTCCACAATCGTGTGTTCATTCAATGTAATCGATGCTCGATAATTTTCCACCGTAAAGGATTCTGTTTTTCCTTTTCTTCGTCTTGCTTTACCGACACACACACACATCGGGTCGGGGGTTGTTGAAAGTTACCGGTCCCGTATTTATAGGGTGATTATGGCTTTATCTCAGCACATCTCGCACCCACGGGAGGAAGCGTCTCAACAAAGGGTTAGCGTATGTGTGTTACCATCCCTTTTTCTCGAGCTATAAAAAGCAATATATCGCGCACATCGTTGCCGATTTCGCTACAACCCGCAAGAGATCCGCGCGTATGATCTTACCATTTAAAAGCAATCTCAAGTGCGCTCTTGGTGTGGCGGTACCGCGTAGACCAGGTTGAAAGGTACTAAATCTTGGACCTTCGAGTGTTTGGAGGTAGGCAACAACAAAAAACCTGCCACCGGAAATCCATTACAACGCGAATGTGTTTAAAGCTCGGTTTAAGTGGCGCATCCACGCACACAAACAACAGCAGCAGCAGTAAAAAACGAATTCCCGAAAGGTGTCGACGCTAGCAACACATCCCCATATAAACATCCTTTTGCACGTAACGTGCGCGCCCCGTACACACAATGTCAATGATCATCTGTTTTATGTTTGCAAACGAACGAACGAGGGTAGTTCCGCAAGACGTCAAGGTGTCTGGGTTGTTGTGTGCGCCCGAGAGACGGAGCAGAATATCAAATGTAAACTTACACGCGTACGACACACCTGCAGCAGTCGGCTGTGGTAACATCTTCGTTAGGGGGTAGCATTCGTTTTAGACGTGTATGTTTACATTTAAAAAAATCTCTCCCTTCGTAGCAGTGAATCGATGCCAAAATTGTCCATCTCTGTCGATCGTGTCGGCTTCGCGGCGTTTCTGAATCCCTCCTCCCCGCGTCGGCAATGAAGTGATTGGTTGCGAGCGTTGACAGATTATAGTTATTTCAATTAATTGCTGCTTTGATACCGACTTAGACGTTGACGATCAGATGCTGATGGTACACTGGGAAAGGTTAACGATCATCTTAACCTTTTACGATTGACTGTGTTGCAAAAGCTTATTTTTGTATTGTATTTTTGCTACTTTTTTTGTAATTACGGCCAGGCTCCGTGTATCTTAATAGTATTCTTAAATCTAACAAATAAATCTCATGTCACTTATATGCTATTTTGGGGGAGATATTTCCTGCTCCCACCGTTGACGTACACCTTATCCCGGGTCGGCTCGGTAGTATAGGCTTCAAGATGGGTGTTGGGTCCTCCTCTCCTTGAGGCTTGGCGGGAATTGAGGGCTGATCCCCATCAGTTTTCTGGTTAACCTCCACACCGATTGAAACGGTCAGCTATGTCCAATTTGCTGTTATAGTCGGCCGACCCCGTCGCTGACGAATCACCCGAATCCGAAAACGATGCGTAACTGTAAGTCTCCGTAGTATCGAAAGCAAGTACTCCGAGTACTCCTGAGAACAGAAAGGCGACCGGCGCACATCGGTGTTACCTCTTTGGCAAAGTCGAACAGAATCCGTGCGTATTTGTAGCCCTTCTGACCCAAGATGTCGCGTATCGGAACTTCATGGAGATCTTCTTGATATACCCGAACGGCTGACAATAGTCCGGGTCTTGCCGCATCGAACTTCACGCATGACCAGAGGATGTGATCAAAGTCGTGAAATTCGTTGCTACAGCTACAAACCTTGGAGTTGGCCCTGCCTTTACGTTGAAGATGCTTGGACATGAGCCTGGACATCGTACCTGTGGTGAGATGGAATACAGGAACCTCCCGAGTTCATCCTCATCTCACATGCTCTCGTGAAACTCGTGAAGAAGAATCGTTCTCTCCAAAGAAGCTGCCTTCAGAAGCAGCCGGGGGGATACCGCAACGAGCAGGAGGCAGCCATATAAGCGATATTCTGAGCGCTTTATCAAACAAAGAGCTTAGGATATCCAGAACTTGTTGGACAAAGTAAACAGAGCTCTTTTACGCCTCGACGGATTTCAGTGCTTCGACAGCACTGAGGCTATCATTGTATGTAAAATACTGATCCGGCCTTCCAACTTGTTTGTGGAAGGCTTCGGTGCATGTATTGTATACACCCAAGCCCGTGCCCACATCCAAGGAGGATCCGTCTGTGTAAAACCGTTATAGGGTTGGTTGGCCATACTTCTCCACAAAAAATGCTGGGAAGCTGTCCTCCAGCGAAGATCATTTGGGAGGACGCATGGAGGTGTCAACTACCAAAAGGGAATTGTAGGTCTCTGTTAAACTGAATGAAAAATAATGCTCCTAACCACTGGAACATTATCGTAAAATTACTTACTGTTCACAGTACTAGCAACTTTAAGTGACCATGTGCTTCGAATAATTTTTCGGTCGATAAATACACGTTAACATGTTCCCCCATTCAAGCGAAATAGACAGTGTCCAGCATGAGCAAATGAGCAAAATGCAAAACATTCAAAAATTGCCTTCGTTCGTGTAACGTGCTCTAAAGCCTGGAACGCATAAACAAATGCACTTTTGCTCGAGCAGAATTTGTTTGTTGGACACAATGTAAATAAAAGATATTTATATCCGCCCCAAAACCGATCCGGGACAACCGTTATCATCTGAGCGTGTGTTGTGTTGGCGAAATATTGCGTATTTCCTGTGTGTGTGTGTTTTTTTTTATTTACATTAACTGTATGATTTGTTTCAATTCCACTCGTTGGGGGCGAAAATAGACGAAATGGAGACGCCTGGTCGTTTGTATGAAAAAGTGCAGAAACGTCGTGTTGACGATAACATGAAACCAACAACATCTAATTAAACTGTTGTTTCAATTATGACTCAAATTATTGCTATTTTTGATTGTGACATTTGTTTACCCATATTTTGATGGATAATTTGTTTACTGACGAAGGCGAAACTGATCAGCTGCTTTACAAATGTTTATATGTCTTGCGTGGTCAGGATTATAATTAACTCCAGCAAGATTGATGCAGTGAACGGTAGGAAGAAGAACTATTTTCCTTCCTGTCATTAGCATCAATTAAGCCCTCAACGATCTTATTACCTCGTCAGTCGAAAATTGGTGTTTTATTGTGATGCTTTTATCCGTCTGCCTTGAATATTGCTTGGGGTGGGGTGACTATCTGTCTACGCTGGTGAGAATCAAGCTCCAACTTAATTCCTCTATCTCCACCAAACACTTGAAACGACTGGCCACCAACATCATTTGGCTCGAAAGCGCCATAAATAAAGGCAAACCCTTAGAAATGCATTTCGATTTTCGCTTCCATTTACATGCTCATTAGTATAGACCTCCGACGAGCTGAAAAACACATATATTTTCACTCAATTGTACGTTTGTTTGGTTTGGTTTGTTTTCCCAGGATGGTCGACAACGAAATTCTCGCTATCTTGCGCCAACGTTTCGAGGATTGTGTGCTGTACGAGCAGCCGGACCACGAGCGCAAGTGCCGTTCGCTGCTGGACACGTACGAAAAGGCGGCCGAGAACTGGTTTATCAAGTGTGAGTGTTATTATTTGATCAGATTTGACCGAACAAAAACTCGAATCCTTAACTGTGGTTTTGTTTTCTCATCGATAGATGGAGATCTCGGTGGTTATGCGAACGCGAAGACGGCCTACATGAAGCAGAAGCATCGTATGATCTGGGAAAGACGCCACGGACCGGTCGGTAGCGGTATGAAACAGGTCGGCGGTGACGAGGAAGCTGCCAGTGAACATTAGAGAAAATGTGATGAGCAAAAACAACTATAAAAGAACGCTCGCTGAAGGAACCCGCGATCGTGTAGTAGTGGAAGTCTTGTCGTCGCTCTTACAATTTGTTCTGTTGGGAGTGTAAATATAAAAGCAACGCGTAAAGAACGTTAAAATTGAAACCAAAACAGTACACGGCAGTATAATATAAAAGCAACGCGTAAAGAACGTTAAAATTGAAACCAAAACAGTACACGGCAGTATCACGGTGAATGAGTAACGAAAGATTGAGAAAAGAATGCGACTTGCGTTCATGTATTGTATGCGATTTTCAAACATGATCATCTTTTTGCATGCAAGATTGTGTTGAAGAAAAGGTTAGGTTGTACGAATAGTTTTGAAGGGAACATGTTTCAATGATTTGTTTAAGCGACATGAGAAAAACAGCTGCAATTTGCTGTTGATTCGACGTGCTTTATAGGATTTCTATCATGATTTATAAGCAGGGCTTCACTTACGATGCCAATTCGATCTGCACAACAAAAATAAGCGAAACCTGTCTCAACAAGGCGTTACAACCACCTTATGCATGTGCTCTCGTACTCATTTCCCACTTAAGCAAAACATCCTCTCCTGAGTAAAGTTTTCTTTTCCGCCTGTTTACGTGTACGTGCTTACACAGACGGGATCACAAATCTCGCATGCGCATTGCGACACTCACTCACCACCCTTACGCACTTGCAGACGGGAAGAAAATTCTTCCGCTCCGTGAATCACCACACTAAAGAGGGTGATCAGAAGCGCGAGAGAGAGAGAGAGAGAGAGAGAGGCAGGATGAGCATTATGGGTGTGAAGTGCAAGACCTCGATCATCAAATTAGCTTACCCACCATCAGAGCAACACTTGTTTGGCCACTTACCGCAATGGCAACAACCGGTGACGGTGGGCACAGTTTTCTCGATCATCACCAATTAATTCTCGGATCGGTTGATACATTAACGATGAGTGCATTTTAAAAGCATAAACAAATGCAAGATATGACGTGTTGGCACTTAATCACCACCACTTACACATTCACTTTCGACCACTTTCTCGATCGGAATCGTCGCACTTCTAGGTGACTCTAGAACCAATCTGCACGAACATTCGGCAGCCAAAGCCGCCGTTTCGGCGTTGCGAAAACGATGATAAATCGAACGATGCACCTTCATATCACGAGGAGCGAAAAAAGGAACGGGGCAGAGTTGTTGTGGGGGCCTGGCTGGCTTCGTTTTGGATCGAAGCTAAAAATATCACCCTGTCGGTGGACGGAGAGTGGAAGGCGTGACACGCGCGGCGTGGTGAAAAGCAGCGAAAATAGCAGCACCGCGAAAAGCACAACAAACACAACACATACCCGAAATCCGAAGAACCCGACCGAAACAACCGGCCGGTATCGCACGATGGGAATGATCGGTGGACAAAGTAACGTTCAATTGAAATTAGTCTTACGTTGAGTTCCAAATCACGCATTAAACCACAGCGTGTATGTATAAACTAATTGTAAAACAACCTAAAAAATACTCATATGAAGGAATCGCCCAACTAACATCCTTCACACGAGCAATTCTTGCCACCGAATCGACCCACCGTGCATTGGCCACGGTCCGACGATGGTGAAATCTATAAATGCAACCATCCCGAACCCGAAGTGAGCCATTAATTCGTTCGTTAGCAAGCGGGAAACATTCCTGGCAAAACCACGCGGTGTCTCGGTTCGAAGTGTGACGTGACTGCTGGGAAATACGTAGCCAGTATGGGTGACGGTACTTACAAAGTGCTGGAATGTCCGGAGCTCGGTCGTTATGGTGTGGCAGGACGCAATCTAAAGGCAGGTGATCGACTGTTCGAGGAGCTGCCGTTCGCTGTCGGACCAAAGCTGGATAGTCCACCGCTGTGTTTGGAATGCTGTTGTCCAGTGGATGGTGGTGAAGGTGGTCCCAGATGTTCACGATGCGGTTGGCCACTGTGTGAGGATTGTAGTGGTCCCGGCTCGGAGCTCGTTTATCATCGGGGCGAGTGTGAAGTGTTCACGGCTAGCGGCGTTCGATTCCGGCCGGTGGAAGATTCAACGGCCGGGGGTGTACAGCTCGATTGCATAACGCCGTTACGGGTGCTGCTGGCGAAGGAAGCGGACGAGGCACGGTGGACGCGGGAAATCGAACCGATGGAGTACCACGACGCGGAACGACGCGAAAGTGCCAACTGGAAGGTGGACGAGAACAACATTGTGTCGTTTCTGTGCGGTCCTTGCAAGCTTGGGGACCGATTTTCGCGCGAATTGGTGCAGCGAGCGATCGGGCTGTTGGATGTGAATGCGTTCGAGGGACGTACCTGCAATGGGTACAGTCTGCGGGGTCTCTATCCACAGCTAGCGATCATGGCGCACAACTGCGTACCGAACGTGGTTCATTCGATTCATCCGAGCGACGGTTACAGGTGAGACATGGCACATGGCACAGTGTAACACTATTCAGGTCAACCAACACATTGTCGATTGAACGTCGATCCCTGACCTGACCTGCCGGGAAAGGAGGGAAAGGAGGATTGGGAGGGCATTCCTATCCAATCGAGCGATCGGCATCGCAAGCTCTGCAGTGTCTTGGCAGGCAGTTACAGTAAAAATAGATTTTCCACCGTTTTCGGGAGAAAACCCACTGTAGTCATAGGGCGCGTGTGTGTGAGTGAAGGTGTGATGGGGCTTAAGAATCGACGATCATACCAGCCGGTGCAGCGCAGTATCGTCGATCGACAACAAAACGCAGCACACATGTTGAGCAATGTTTAGGAAGAAATGCTTCTGGGGAGAAATTGACGGGACATGGGACAGGCCATTAAGTTTAGTGTGTCTCGGAGTGACAGGCTACTTGTTGAAACTATTGATGACTAACATGCATCTACTGGCGAAGTTGGAGCGAACTCCGGGAAATTCAAATCAACTGAAAGCTGCAATCAACAGATGAGTGTCAGATCTCGAACGATTCTCGTGAAACTCAGTAGATCTGTGTCAGTTTGGAATCGTGGTGTTACAAGGGACAACATTAAAGTTACGTACCGCAGAGCCTCCAAGATTCTTTGGGAACAGCCTGAAGCGATTCTCGAAGCTTCTTCTTCTCTGGCTTTACAACTTCAGTAGGTCTTGGCCTGCTATTGCTAGGTTTCTGTGACTTGGTTTTACCCGTAGCTAGATAGTCAGTTCTGCGTCCGGACGGGGAGGTGGTCCAGACGGGATTCGAACACCACCGGGCCGACCCCATTCTCCAAAATACTCCAAAAAACTCCAAAATATCTTGAGATTTTAGTGGCAGATGCTTGAATATTCTGAGATTTCCTCAAAATCCGAATCCTTCTGAAACAATCATTAAGAACTTATCGTACATCGTACACATGATTAAACCCCGTCATTTTTCTTCCCACAGGTTGGAAGCCCGTGTGGCAGTCGACGTCGCAGAAGGTGAAAAGATTTACACGACCTACACCTACACCCTGACCGGCACAGTCGCCCGTCAATCGATCCTAAAGATGAGCAAATTCTTCACATGCCGCTGTACCCGGTGTCTGGACCCGACCGAGCTGGGAACGCACTTCAGTACACTCCTCTGCAACAAATGCCACGGCGGCTTCATCACCTCTACCGACCCACTGGGTAAGCGACTGAGCCCTTAGTTCCACACCCAATTCTAACGTTCTTCTGCTGTCCCCACCAACACGTTATAGACGAAAATGCCGAATGGAAATGTGCTCAGTGTAGCTTCAAAACGTCCGGTGCCGCCGTCCAGAAAGCCGTCATGACCATACACAACGAAATCGACGAGCTGGCCTGTCTCGAGTACGAAGCGACCCGACTCGAAGCGTACGAAGCCGTGTACAAGAAGTACCGCAGTGTGCTGCACCCGATGCACTTCATCAACACCTCCATCCGGCACAGTTTGATCGAGCTGTACGGCCGCATACCCGGGTACGAGATGGCCGAACTGCCGGATGTGTTGCTCGAGCGTAAGGTTGAGCTGTGTCGCAGCATTCTCCGCGTGCTGGATGTGTTTGAGCCGGGAAAATCGCGGGCCCGAGCGATGATACTGTACGAGCTGCACGCACCGATCATTATGCTCGCACAGTCCGCGTTCTCGCGGGGTGAAGACAACCGGGATGGCAAGTCGCTCAAGCAGCAGCTTACCGAGGCGGCCCACATACTGGAGGAATGCGGCGGAATTCTCGAGTGGGAAGATCCAATGACACCCGAGGGTATACTGGCGAACGTGGCCAAACAATCGCTCGCACAGTTACGGCAGAGCATCGAAACGCTCGACTAAATGAGACTAAAGGGAAATCGCTTCGTGTAGGATTAAAAAACTATTTGTGATGTACTCTTGCAGCACTCGGGAAGCTGTTTTTGGTGATGGTTGCAACAACCGGCCAGACGAAAAACAAACCCTCTCCCGATTTCTTATGTGTTTAGGTGTCTCTCTCTAGGTGTCTAGCTTTAATGTTGCGCCCTCGTGCTACGGCACCGCACGAGCGCAATTTGTTTTCCGTGTCTCCGTTCCGAATCATTTCCGTTTTAAATCGATGTAATACAATAAAGAGAGGTTATACATACCGCAAGCTTTCTTTCATTTCATCTTAAAACAGACGGTGGTGCTTCTTACCTTAAAAAAAGACTTCTTTTATGGCTTCAGCGTACCTGGCGTCGCGCGTTCTAACGAAACAAAACTTTCATTGACAATAGTCAATACACAGCACACACACACACAGCTTCCTCGCGCGTTCAACGGTTGATTCTGGGTTTATAAAACTCAGTTCATTCAGGGGGAGACTGTGTTGTAAGGCAGGGCAGAAGATGATCCGGATCCGAATCCTTTTTGTGGCATAGGAATACTGGGCAGCGCTCGACACGGCATGACTAGACTACAATCCTTCCAGTTTGATGGAAATTCGGCTTAAAAAAACGTGATTAAACCTTCTAGCTGAAGAAGTACACCGAATCGAGCACCTTGCGTAGATCGAAATCACCCTTGTCGGGACACTGCTGCAGGATGCGGTTCAGTTTGCGCTTGGTGAGATCGATTACCGAACCATCGTTGCTGATTTCACTGGCGAAAGAAAGAAACAGACGTGAGCACGAAACGTCCAGTCCGGTCCAGTGACTGTCGTCGCATACTTACTTTTCATCGTAGCTGTACTTTTGCACCAAAAACTTGGACAAATCTTCCAGTATCGGTTCGGAATGCAACGCCACGAACTGTTCGCGACAAATCTGTTTAAAAACAAACGAAGCAATAACCTCTCAATTAGTAACGTATTCAAGCTTCCGAAACAAAAGCACCTTCGTACCTTATTCATCGTCGGCACAGTGCAGGCATGCGTCCAGTAGCAATCGTGCACCGAAATAAACGTTAACCCGGCCCGTTCACAGTAAAGCGACGTCAGCATCATATGGCTCGAATCCAGCGAATGCACAAAGTTGGGCGGAAACGCATTCTTCTGCTTCATTATGTTCGGTTTCTCGTACGAATCCATCGCAAAATGTTCCGGCAGCTGTACCGACTTGCTGGAACCGACCGGTCGATCCGCCCGATTGTACGGTTGCACCACCGGCAACCCGAGCGGTGTCACCCACTCGACGTTCTGGGCACAGACGGCCGATATTAGCCGGGCACAATCCGTAAACCAGTCCTGTATTTCCTTGGCCGAGGTAAACATTTCGCTTAGCGCATCGAACGTTTTCACCGTGAGGTAGCTGGATGCGGGCCAGATCCATTCCTTCGGGAACTCGTCGATGTATTCGAGCTGGCGGGCAATCTGCTTCCGGGCACCGTACCGCGTCACACCGTACACGGTCGTCATCACAGTTTGTTTGATCACCTTGCGCCGGATGAAACCTTCCAGCACGGTTGCTACCTTGACGCTGTTTTGCGCATCTTTGGCTCGGTTTTCTTCCACCAGTGCCGCGACCGCACTGTACACGTCCTGGGGAACGTCCGCCGGGGCTAGATTAACGCTGACTGCACCGGGTGTGTCACGGCCTAGGGCGGCGTAGTGCTGGAGACCGTTGCACGAACCGTCCTGGTGGATTGGGAATCCGCTTTCAAACTCTAAAGCAATAAATAAAAGTCGTATTTGAATGGTTTTCCTCGTGAAAAAGCTGTTTCTACCCGTTACATACTTTCCGGATCCGGACAACGATACACCTTGGCAATCTCCATACAGCAGGCCAGCGTTTGCCACGGTTCGTCTGAGTTGCTCCACCACATCTTGCCCGTCAACGGTCGGTCGGCCGAATCCAGTATATCGTCCATAATTTCGTCCGCATACTTAAGCCTCTCCTCAACCGAGTCACGCTTCTTCAAACCGGTCAAGTTAATGCAGTGTAGCTTCAGCCACCGGAATCCATCCGGACCGAGTGGTTTCTTCTGGTGGAACACCAACAGACAGCGGGCCAGATCGTGTCCAAGATGGTTCAGATGTGGTGGAATCGGATAAACTCTTCCCCGAAAGTCGATGTTTTGTGGCAACCAGAACACTTTATCCCGATAGTAGCTTGCCAGCGACAGTCGGTACAGTGCGTCACACCACAGACTGTACATGTCGCCCTGCTTTCGTCGATGGTAGAGCCGCTTCCGGAGCAGATGATACTTCTCGTACCCACTCATTTCACTTCTCGGCACCGTCTCCGCAATGGGTGGCAGCGACGAGGGTGGTTCCGGTACATCCAGCTTTGCATTGCCACCATTATTAAACACATGCACAATCACGTCCAGAATCTGTCCGTTCACCACCCAGGGAATGCTGGCCAGCTGGTTCAACGCGTCCAACGTCGGATACATGTCTTGCGGATCCGCATCGTCTATTCGCTCCGTTTGTTGGTGTGCCTGGTGCGGCAGTCGGATTAGATCCGATTCGGCCAAAATGTATCCCCCGTTCCGGGGCGTACTCCAGGGCTGCGGTGGACATAGCATCGGGACCAGATTGACGTCGAACTTGAGCGTGTCGGGTTGTGATTTGCGGTACAGTTTCATCAGTACCGGATGCGGTTTGATTTGTTCCTTCGCCATTTTCGCTTCGTACCGGAAGAGTGTGTAGAACGCGGGCACAAGCTTCACCTTCCGGTTGGATTTGTTCGTTGCATTTACGTTTATTTTTAGATCACACTTGAGGATGTTGTAGAGGAATTTGCCCACCCCGAGCACTGCCGCTTTCGGCCATGCTACGCTCTGTATATCCATACTCGGACCGGAGCTGCGTGTTTCGTGCACCAGGCGCTGCCAGAGCTGCCGCGGATTGTCACTCGATTTACCTTCAGCCAGAGCGGTCGCGTATCGGTCGTAAATCTCGCACGTTTTCCCCAGCACACCGTTCATTCGCTTCTGTTCGATGTGATACCGGGACTCAACTTTACGGCCAAGTTCACGATGCAGCTGCGAAATCACGAAACTAAACGTGTCCGAACCCTCGAGCAGCATCTGTACCTCGTCGAGCAGGATCTCCGTAAACTGTGACACCGAGAGGGCTTTCAGATAGGGGAACAGATTGATCGTACGCGACGATTTGGTTTCCGTGACCGCTTTGAGCGTGTTAAAATCACGATGGAAAGCCATCGCGATCTGTTTGGACCACACTTTCTTCAGCTCTTCCAGTTCTTTGCGCTACAAATGAACGAAAAAATGATTTTCTCGTAATAAAAAATTATTTTCTTAAACTTTATCAGCACTACTTACATACTGCATCACATGCTCCGTTGGGGCAGGAAATTTTTCAATGCTTTTCACCGTTAAATAACCGCTCAGTTCAAGGTCCACCTGCTGCTGTGCCATCTGTTGCAGCTCTTCCCTGCTAAAGCCCGCCTTCGAGGTCATAATTTCCGATCCGGGACATTCTTCTTCGACTGGCGCTTTGCTTCCAATCGGCAGTACGTTTTCGTTCAGTGGATCTAGCAGATGATTGTTGTACGTGAGGATTGGTGGCTGATATTCGGGCTCATAGTTTGGTTCGAGTCGGCGGCACAGCGACAACACAACGTCTTGCTGATCGTGCGAGAATTTACTCTGATCCAGTATGTCGGTCATAGTGTATCCCGCAGTGCTGGCTTCCTGCACGTACTGTTTCGCTTGCTTAAGTACCTCGGCGGTCGGTTCCAGCCGTCCCAAGCATTCCAGTATTCCAGCGAACGTTTGTGCATTCGGTACAATCGAATCTTCCCGCATTACCCGCACAATGTCCTTCACGCGTGAGAAATTTCCTTTCCCGGCGTACGCATGAATTAGCTGATTGTACGTGCCAACGTCAAACTCCCGGCGTTTGCGCTTGTGGCGATAGTTTAGCGTGGTAGCGTACGCACGGTTTACCATCCCTGTTGTGATGCAGATGTCAAGGTAAGCGTTCAGTGTCATCTGGAAGCTGCGCTGCCGGGCAAGACTCTCGATTTCCGACGTTTTGTAATACTTTGAGCAAAACTTTTTCCCCTTTTCCGTGCCATCTAGCAAAGGATGTTTGGCGCCACGCTTCGTTTTCTTGGCCCCATGATTTGTGCTCGTCAACTCTATTGGATCTTCGAACGCGAGTTCTGCTTCCTCCGGGAGTATTGCTTCCGACTCCAGCAATGCCACTTCTTCCTCGAGTGCCGGGTCTAGTTCGTCGTGTGCCGCTAGCACGCCGCTCACCCGTAGCGCTCGGTTTTGATGTACTTCCTTCAGTACCTGAACGCTTTCGATGATTTCCGACAGCACGTCGGGTGATATGTCTGTTTCCTTCATTTCACCACCGATGTAAATGACGGGCGTTTCCTCGAAGTTCCAGTGTGACATATCGACGGGCAGGACTGGACCACCGGCGACTCTACTACTCTTGTGAGGTAGCTCGTGTGTGTTTGTGATGGAAGACGCAATGGGTGTGCTCTTTGAACAGGCCTCAAACGCGATCTGATCGTGTATGAAGTTGGCCAGCTTTTTCGATTTTAGCTTCTGTACCGTTGCTTTCGTTTCTTTGGTTTCTCCATCTTTCACTGAAAGAAACAAAAATGTATTAGAATAAAAACATGCATTTAGGCCAACGCTTATGCGGTCCATACCTGCTAGAAGCTCGGTAAATTTATTTTCATACGAGCGTCTACGCTTCGCCTTTTTCCCACCTACGGCGGATACAATTTCCGCGGACGGTGTTGTCGAGTGAACACGTTTTATGTTCACCGTTGCATTGCCTAAAATCGAGATAAGGAAAAAGCCGGTTTTAGGTCGCTTTTGTTTACGAACGGCACGTTTGCCGAAGACCGATGATGCAAAGGGTGTGGATGCCCGGAGCAGGTGGGAAAACGGTGGAGGTGCATCTGTCAAGATGCACGCTTTCGCGCGGCGTAAAATAAAAACGCAATATCGCGCAAGCACATGTTTCCGCGATGATGTAATAATGATCTTGCGCTTGAAAGGAACATTCTTCTGTAAATTCCAACATCGGACACATTTTCCGATACCCTTGATCGCTGGAAATCGATTATCTTACCTCGCGCTATAAGTAGATCGTGCACTCGCTCCCGGTTACATAAATGGGACACTTTTCGGAACGGGCAGAACACCACACTGCTGGTTGAGTCCACCCGGACGATTCCACTTTTGTGTGCGAGTACTTTGTTCTTACTTTGGGCTAAACTTCGCAAATTAAGCATTCGAAACATTTTTACAACGCAAAGCCACAAATTTCGTCGCCGATTGCAACCATCGGAGCGCGCACGAGACTCACGAAAAGAATGTAAACAAACGAACTGTCAAGCAGGGGGAGCGACTCGAGCTGTCAAAGTTTGTGTGTTTTGTTTGGTACTTTTTGCGGTTATTAGACGAGGGATTTTTGCTGGAATAAATTCTGGATATTTTCTGTCAAACAGGTCGTTTGACACAAAAATGCCACCCGCCCGTGTAATAACACAAGATCTTGCAAAGATGTTTTTGGCCCATTTCGATCGATGCTTTCTTTCGGGTTAAGAAGCCAATAAAGCCCCCAAACCCGTGTTTTGTTGGAATATTCTTCTTAAATATTCATTATAATCACTATGATGGTCAACAATTGTAGCGAAAGAAAAATAAAGCTACAAAAATGTGAAAAATATATGAGTTTGACAGAAAAATGCCAGGCAAAACGGAATATGAATTGGGCATGCCGAATTCATTTTTTCAGACCGGCATTGAGCTGTCAAACCCGATTTGACAGAAAATAACCGGAATAAATTCCCGAAAAATCCCTCGTCTAATAACCGCATTTGTATGGGAAATCGCTGTACAATTCTGTTGGCTAAAATGGAATAACAATGGCGATAGTTCGATAAAAAGTTTGATAAGTGAAGCTAGGAATACTGGGCCGATAGTTCAATACGTAAAACTATTTGTTTGTTGTATTTAAAAGAGTTTATAACGTCAGCTGGAGAAGTTGTATCGAGCCGCACATATGGGACCAGCGTTGGACATAAAAATAGGTATTCGTTTTAATTATTTCTACATTTAGTGAAAGTATACTAAAACGTTGCTACAAATTGAACGAAATGTAATTGCTATCCTGATTGAAAACCGCTAATGAGGTCTGTTATACAAACTTTGATAATGAGAGTTCCATAAGAGATTAAACTGTGTTTATTAAATTTCTATGTAAAGTGTACAAACTGTGTAGTAACATGCAATACAAGTGCATACTAATTGCTCATCATAAAAAGCATTAAACCACCCAAAAAGGGTCATTACATTTTCACAAGGCTACATCAAACACTATTGCTCCAGAACCAACGCCCGCGATCCGATCTCTGCTTCTCCAGAATCGATTACGCTAATGATGTTGAGAACAACAGGATTACAGTGCATCAATCGGTCTTGCTTCGCCTCGCCATCACTCTAACTGCAGCAAGAGGTAACCACATGTGCTTTCCTTTCTCAAAGCGATGCAGCTGCATCCGTGCCGTAGGGACATAAAATTCGTAAAACGTTCGCCGAAGGAGGGTGTTGTGTAAACAAAGCTCGTGCTCGCCTATGCGGGTCCGGTGGACCACAAACGTTGGCATACGGTCCCTCGAACACCCACCCGGCCCGGTCATACTTGTAGGGTTCTCTCGTATAGCTTCGTTAATGGGCCGAAAGTAGTTCGATCGTGAGAAGACGATAGCGTCACGTTCTAGCACCGAGCAACTCATGGTACAGTGCATCGCGAAGCACTTAACGGAAGGCAATATCGCATACAATGAAATATTTGAGATTTTTATATACAAAACTGTGGAATAATTATGTTCGATAGACAATGTAGAGGAGATATAGAAGGGGAGCTGATTTGAAACAAAGTCAAATTTTGCATAACTTGCCCTTTTTTGTGTCCTTCACTGTGGTTCTCGGATCTCGGACCAGGAGCGAAGATCGCAGCATCCTGCCTGCCTTCCCTCCGACTGTTCCATTAAACAGACACACACACACATGCCAACCAGCGAGATCAAACAGCAATCGGACACCTCTGTGTCTCTCTCTCTTTCTCTCTGGTTCGCCACACATATGTGAGCCAGCCGCATGCAAACGACGCATCAAAAGAGCTTCCAGAACGGTGCGTTTTCCCGTTACCAGAGAAAGAGAGAGAACCACTATCTGGGAAGATCATCGCACGCACAAAGAGTCACGGGAACTGAAGTCTCGCGCATGGCTCGTCCAGATCCTTCATTCATTCGGTTGCCGTTGCCCGTGGAGATCGTTTGAAGTTCTCGGCCGAAGATCATCGTTCAGTGTTGTGCAGTGTGTCACGGTGCATTGAAAGACCATTTGTGTGATTAGCGAACGAAACCCGGCGCAGTATTATAAAGTACAGGAAGAGGAGCGTTCTTTGCTGAAAGGTTTTTATTTAATTTTACTAATTAATTTTAAAGTGATAAAACAAGTTGAATAGACGTAGGAAAGACTTTGTTAGAAAGAGCTGATCGAAATGGTTGGAAACCATCTACAACGAAATTCGATCCGGGTCCTCTTTCCATTGCTATCGAATGCACCCAGCGTGTGTGTGCATGTGTTTTCCCGAGTCCCAAGTGTTTGCAGCTTGAGTAGCAGGGGGTCAAATATTATCCAGAAACTAAGCTTGGGAAAACTAAACACCAGACAGCCTTTCATTTGTCCCAGAGCTCAAGAGTTAGGCACACATGCTTAGGGGCCCAGCGGGAAATGGTTCAATTTATCAATGAAACGGAACGGAACTGATCTGCTACTTCAGTTCAATTGAACACCATATGCCCTGCTCGTTGAAGATGTTTACGAGTTTTAAGCATCAAATTTTAACCACCAATCCGGTAGTGGATTTATTTATGGGATCAAGTGTGGTCTTCTCCAATGTTTCCTTCCCTTCCGTGGGCGCGAGCTTCGAGGAACAAGCGGGTTAAACAAACGGTGTAAATCGATTATCAGCTAGAAAAAGCAAATGAGGCGAAAGAGGCTGGTGGTAAGATAGACAAGGCAGTAAAAACCAAATCATACGGGAGGTCACAGAGTGGCGATCTTTGCTTCCTAAAGTGGCGATCGTAGATTTTATGTGCACCTTGACTGTGCGGCTTAGTTTAGTGTGGAGAGCAGCGTCTACTTAGCTTGGTAACATTCTCTTGATTGCAATTAAGCGTATTAATCGTGCGACAACGAAACTAACATCGATTCGATCGGACGTCCCGCCAGCGCCATCAAAGAAAGCTGATAGGAGGAGAGATACTGGCAACAGACAAAATCGTCATCCCACGATCGATGATGCGAATGTTGAATAATTTAAAACCAATTTATCATCATTCGTATTGAAACGTATTAAAAACAAACACTAAACACACGCCTCTCGGCAGCTCGCTTGCAATCATCAACAAGGAAACGTAGCATGATCTGTCGATCGTCGGGGACAGTACGCGGTGCTCGTGTTTCTTGATGCTGCTGCTGTGAAGATTGTTTTCCCGGAACATGTTTTACATAGCTACAAAGAGAGAAAGATCTTAAACGAATCAATATTTTCTCAGAACGCACCATGAAAGATCAAGAACAGAATCTTCCAGTTGTCTCCTTTCTCTATACAATGTTGAATCGCCGTCTCTCGATCCGTCATACATCAACACTTCCCCACGCGTTTGCCCAGTATGGGAAAGGGTCCGATTGTATCGTGCAATAAGTCCTTCACACTATAGCACCAGATGACATGCATTAAGTGCTCCAGTACGGATAATAACGACCGGGTGTAAAGATGTTTAATGGAACTGAAATTGTTTTTCTCTCTCTCCCTTGCTTTTCTTCACTTCCAGCACTTGCAGTATTGTGTAAACCGCAACGATGACGACTCAGTTCTGTTGGCTGATCTTGTTGGCCTTATCCACCCTAGCGTATCGTGCGGCCGGTGCCGCACATCCTGCCACGGAAGTTACGTAAGTACATAGAGACCTGCTGTCGCAGTTTGTTCTGCGATCTTGATCGAGCATTTTTTTGGCAAACGTCCCCAGCGAAGCACAATCGAGATGCTTCAGAACTCCAAAAGACGACACCAGAAGAGAGAGAGAGAGCGAGAGGATGAATGTTAATGACCGGCATCCCTTTTTGGCCCTGGGTGTATCGAGTTCAAACAATCAAACGAACTGTCTCAGGGTCTGCTGTTGGCTTGGGGAGAAGAGCGCGTTTGACCCTACCAGTTAACTGACTCCGATGCCGACGGTTTCACTATCATCGGATGGCAATGAACCCGAACGATAGAATAACCTCTGCCGCGGCCAACGTCAAAGAAAGTCTAGCTTCTGGTGGACGTGGATCGATAACGAAACGCTACCCCATTCGCCGCTACCATTTGTGGCAACCATAATTGATCATAATTGGTGGGACTTAACCCCGAAAACTGGAATGGGAAAGCACGGCAGACATTGGGAAGCGATCGTGCGCTACGCTCCACGCGATCATCTTTCTTTCGCGCTCGAGTTCGTGCTTGAGTTGACTCGTTGCATCTGGCGTACGGTCGGGGGCATCTGCAGTACACGGGCCCGGTGGTACTTTTGCTATTTGCATTTGCTTCACGCTTCACGCGCCTTGATTGACTGGTTTTTGCCGCAATTTTCACGCGCATCTTGCCCGCAAAATTTACGACCGGCGGAAACCCTTTTTGGGGAAGATTGCGCGAGGTCGCTTGCAGTGGTCGGCTGCTATATTTACTGCATTTGCACTGATTTACGTCTGCAGCGGTTGTGCATGTTTACCGGATTCCAGGTCTCTTTGTTCGCTGCTCAGCCCGGTGGAGTGTGGTGTATGGCATGTGCGCACATGCCGAAAGCAGTAAACAGGAATTGAAATGGTCTGTCCATCAATTGACGGCGTGGCGTGTCCGGGCGTTAAATATTTGGACACATTGCCGAGACATTTGATGGGGCAATTTCTCATTCTGGCGGTGGCATGTTTATAAATGCTTCCAAATGATGCATTGTTTAGAGAAAACAGTCAAATGAATTTTCAAGGCTCTAGTAGGCGATCTGAAATCGCTTGTCTTTTTCTTGAGGCTTTAGTTTCCACAGCAACGTATAGCAAGTGACAGGTTTGAAATGTTGCCAAAAATGCTGAAGAAAGGTTATAACTTCAAATAGCGAACATTATTAAAGCATTTGAAGTAATTTGTATAATGTTTAATGAGATTATTTTGTTGTACTCTTTATCCAACCAGAAATCAAGAGATCCGTGATGCCATCCTGTCGCTGGTACACTCTTACAACACGCTAGACAACAAACTCGAGCGCCACGAGCAGCGTGAACGAGCCCATGCCGAGATGATCAAGAAGAGTCTGATTACGGTGCAGAAGAATTTGCGTGCGCTTGATCCACTGCCGGGAATGATCGGCCGTTTGGAAAGTCGCACCGGAGACATCGAGACAACACTGATGAATGTAAGATCAGACATGTCGATAGTAATCGTGAGCTAGTGCCTAATTAAATCATTTCCGTTCACCTACAGCATGACGACAAAATCACCACATTCACCCAAGAACAGGCGAAAGTCGCAAAAACTCTAGAGGGTATTCTGAAGTGGCTGACGGAGAACGCGCAGATCTTGGAGACGCGCTCGGGTAATGGTGGTGCGGGTCGCGATGAGGATGAGGAAAGTGTGGCCAGCAAGCTGGATGAGGTGGCGGGAACTGTGCGTGAGTTGCGCCGGGAGTTGGCCGAACTGAAGAGCGATCGTGATGCTACAGAGGTACCGTGATGCGTACAGCTTACTATCGAATCAATGTTACCAACTTCTATGCTTTCCTTATCCTTTTCCAGGACGTTAATCGGCAGCTGCTGAAGGAAACGGAAAAACTCGTCAACTCGAAGCTTTCCTCTGCGGACGAAATCATATCGAAGATGGAAGAGAAGTTGTCCCAGTTCTACCTTACCAGCCCGGTCATTGCGACCCAGAACGTAGAGTTCGAGGAGAAGGTGCTGCGAAAATTGGACAGCCTAAGCAACACGATTCCTGCCGCCGGATCGGCCAACGCACTCGGCAAAGATCCATCCTCACTGCCCGACAAGCAATTCATCCAAGGACTGGTGAACGAAACACTGGAAGCGATCAACGATATGCGTCTGGAGGTGTTGACGGCGTCCGACAAGAGCTTCACCAAGACTGCCACTCGCATCAAGGAAAACAACGAAGTGCTGCAGTCTTCCGTAGACGAGATTTTGAAAACATTGACCGAGGAGCTAACGACAGCGGAAGCGTTCCACAACACGGCGCGCGATCAGTTTAACATGATGAACACAACCATGGCACGGCTGTCCGATTTCCTGCTCAAGACGAGCGATAACATTCTGGATGCGAAGCGTGGTATCGATTACGGTATACTGCAGATTACGCGCGACGTTAGCGACGTGATAAAGGCCAGCTCGGGCAGTCTAAACTCAACCGTGTCGAAGCGTTTCGATGAGATCGATGCTACGATCCTGAACAACCATAACGGTGCACTGGCGAACCTTAGCTCGAAGATTGAAACGGAAATCAGTCAGGTGTGGCGTCAGATCGGCATCATGTACCAGGAGATCTCGTCCAGCAAGCAGGCACTCGACCGCCTTCAGGAGCAGACGGAAACGTACGTGAACGGTACGCTCACCACGATGGACGGTATGGAGGGTAAGGTTTCGCTCATCACCAACCGCATGGCAGAGGTCGATTCGAACCTAAACTATCTTCTGGGCCGCCTGTCGATGGTAACGCAAGAGTTCAACCAGATAAAGCACGGTCTCGGTAAGGCGCTGGACGAAATTAAGGACAGCTTTGCGGAGGTACACAATCGCGTCCGAGGACCAGGGCCGCATCGAATCTCATCGGACGAGGTGGTCGATGATTTGGGCAATGAATCTACCAAGTAAAGGGGAGGGGACCAGTAGCTCAGAACCCTCGCTGGTTCGTTCGTTCGAACTGGGAAGTATTAGGAACCAAAAAGGAAGATAATACAAAACCATACCCTGTGCTGCGGATTTGAATGATGTGTCAGCGTGTAGGCTAGTAGTAGTGGTAGAGCAGCAGTAGTAGTAAGAGATTTTTTAAGAACAGAGATTTTTCTCGAGATTGGCGAATGAATGTGCTTGCTAGAGTGGTGAAGCTCGAGCTGGACAGGTGAATTGAGGGGCCTTCCCGTTTTTACTTTGGTGTATGAATTTACTTACTAGACTTTAGAGATTAACGACTGTACTGGTATGCTTAGAGTGAAGGACGATAGAAAGCTGGGAAATCGTATTGTATTGCGGAAAATGATAATGCAGGAAATAAAGTGTGGAAAGCGCTTGAAATGTTTGTGTTTAAGAAATGTAGGGAGTTAAAGAAGAATAAAAAGTAATGCTTAATTATTGTTAGTCAAGTTAAGTTCACTACCGAAACGACCAGGTCGTTTGCAATCTAATGTCGACTTGGATTTTATAACTACGCCTGTGGGTATGCAATATAAATACACTCTAAAGTACCAATAGGTATGCAATACGCACCACACGTTTCATCGTTTTTTTCAAATCCAAAAGCGAAGAACAAGTGAGAATGATTGCGATTTCATATTTTAAGAAGTAGAAAACATTTCTAAAGATTTCTAATCACTTCCACATCAATATCCGCTACTCTTTTGGAAAAGGCAGAAAGCATTTTACAAAAAAAAGCGCTCTGCACAGTGTTGACAATCCACTTAAAATTGCTTCCACCTGAAAAAGACACCGAGTGGTTCCTTGTGATAGCTGCAAAAACCTGCATCGGATCCATTCCGAGCGAACAGTTGGCCAGCGAAGGAAATGGATTTTTAATTATTCACCAAACGCTCAACGTCAACCAGGAGCAGCAGCGCTAAGCTGATGCCGTAAGGAGACCGTGGAGCGTAAGGGGATTGACTGTGACGTTGGGGACCGTTGTCGACGAATCAAGTTGGCTACGGCTGATGGAAGCATCATCGTGAGAAAGCTATTCCAATCATCTGTACACACGAACTGCATCACTACACCGGGACGAGCAAGGACTTTTCGTAGAACAATAAGACCCTCGTTTTACAGTCCTTTTTTTCGTTGAATGATGAAAAGTTGATATGGAAAAGAGGAAAAGGCGAAAAACGCCCTCCAGTTGGTGACTTGTTTTCTACAAGTGTTAGTAAAAGGAGCGTCGAAGGGACCGAAAAAAAGTAAACATTTAAAAAATAAATGAAAATGTGTTTTTTTAAGTGAGAAACACATGTGTGACAATTTAACTAAATTTAAAAGGTTGACCATGTTTTCTCATTATGTTGGTGTTTAACGATTTTTATCAGAAATGATTAGATCGTGTTGTTGAATTATTTTATAATTTTATTTCTCTGGTTTTAAATTACTTTCAGTATCTAGAATAATTTCAGTAAATTTGTTTCATTTTCTTCTTCCGCCGCTTCTGCCCCACGTTGCTTCTTCGTTTGCATCAGTATTTTTGTGTAAGCTGCTGACACCATGTTCGGTCACTTTGCTTGCTTTCTCTCCGCTTTTTTTTTCTCTCTCTCTCTCTTGCAGCGTGTATGTGCATCACACTCCCTTTTTTCTTTGTTTTTCCATGTGTGTATGTGTTTGTTTTCTTTTTACTACTTTTATTTCCCGTTCTCTCTTGTGGTTAGATGTTTTGCGAATGCAATCGTTTTTTTTTGCTTCTCTTGTTTCTGTATGTCGCGAGTTTTCTTTTCTGCTTTTCATTTTATTGCTTGCAGCTCTATTTGTGAGTGTTACTTTCATTTTTCTCCTCTCCCACTTGTCTATATTACTCTTTTATCTATTTCTTTTGCATGTGCTGGTTTTTTTTCTGTTTATGTGTTACTGTTCTTCTTCTATGTTTACACGCGCACACACACGCACGATGGATAGGTGCTGCGATTAAGCTACATTACTTCAGTGTCCTTAAACAATCTTTTTTACAGTGGTTTTTTCTCATCTCTTTGCTTCTTTGTTATATGATTATACGGTTCTGCTTGTTGTAGGTTGTGATTTAGTTTACTCGGAAATTGATGTTTATTCTCTCTCTCTCTCTTTCTTTTTCTACATCTTATTTCGTATAAGTGTTTTGCATATTTTGTAGAAGATGAAACGTGTGTGAGTGTGTGCGTGTGCGTGTGAGATTTGTTGCTTCTTTGTTTTCATTTGTTTTACCTTTGTGAACGATTTTTCTCTCAAACAGTTCTAGAGACTTCCCAATTTTTGTGGTTTGTTTTTCATTGCGACGCATTCACTATATTAGCGATCGATCGGACGCAAATCGATGATGAGGTTTAGCTGTACTGTACTGCTATAGCGCCTGTACAAATGGTGTGAATGTATATATTATGTTCTGTAAGTTCTTATCCCTTGTCTGATCGTGCTGCAGTGCGACATCGTGGTCGCTGCAACATTTGTTTCTGCTTTCCCGTTCAGTTTGGCGTTCTTTTGTGCGCTCGTTAAGATGGAAAATGTGGTCCGAGAGGTGCGCGATAGTGTCGGTGTCTAATGAAGTAAGAAAATCGGGAAAAAGCCAAACAAAACACACACACAAACACGGCCTATTAAGGTGGATGTGTGTTAAGGTTACTTTTGCTAAGCGCTTTAGCTTCTTCTGCTCGGTTTTGTGTCACTGTCCCGGAAAAAAGAAGGCCAAACTCCCATCCGTCTTTAAGTACGGAAAGCCAGCCAGTGCACAAGGGAAAAAGCAAAAGGAAACGAAACGATTTTTCGCACTGTTTACAAACGCTTCTTCGTCGCTAAAGGGATGCGATTTATTTATTATTAACGATTTGAGTTTGTGTATAGATTTGCCATTTACATGTTATTTAGTAGCTACGGTTATACTTATGAATAGCGTACTGATAAAAGTCACAAAGCAAACACAAAGGAAGGAAAAAAAATAAAATGGAGGGTAATGTGTGCGAGTGATGAGAGTAAGGTTGACGAAGGTCCTGATTGATCACACCAAGAGAACATTGGCTCTTACGACTCTTACTACAGAATGCCCCGTACAATGTTAGCGAATGCAAAAAAAAACGATTAGAAAAACCACACAAAACACACAAATAGGTGTAAGCTTTACACGTTCAAGACGGTGAAAAAAAAGGGAAGAAAATAGAAAATTCTTTAAAACAAAACAAAAAAGCAGAGCAGAAAAACCAAACAAACACTGAAAAATAAATGTAGATCGCAATTCGATACATAAACCTCATCATCGATTTGCGTCCGATCGATCGCTAATATAGTGAATGCGTCGCAATGAAAAACAAATGTCCAATACCCCCAAAGCCTCGAAAAAGAATCAACTAATATTTTTGTTTCTCGTTTCCTTCCACACAGCCAAAATAAAAAGAGAAAACTACCATTTTTGGTTCGTTTTTAACGGGTTTGTTGACACTACGCTTTAGCTATTATTCTCCCGTGTCGATTATTAGTTTCAGTCAAAACATTGTGTCCGGCTTATCCGCTTTTGTTTGTTTGTCTCATTAGTTTTGTACATATGCCGATCAAATTTTGGTTGATTTGGTTGTGTTTGTTTTTCGCTTTAAGTTTAATTCTTTCGTTTTTGTTTGCCTACATTTTGTTTTGTTTTGTTTGTATAACTCTTTTTGTTTTGTTTTGTTTCACTACGTACGTGTAATTTCTTTTAAATGTTTTCTTTTTTCCACTTCACGGCTAGATTATGCGGTTTTACTGTAACGACAATGCATGGTTTCATTATTTTTTTACAAGTTTTTTGCTGTTACATTTTGGGGCCCATGGGGGCCATTTTAAAAATGTTCTACGCAATGTTTGCAAGTGTTTTTGTTTCGGGCTTTTGCTTCGTAATGGTATTCACGATGAGAACTCTCATCGGTTTGCTACGTTTGGCTAATTATGAATACGATCGTGTCGTGTATTTGCTACATGTTTTTTTGCGTATCTGTAAGCTGTTTTTTTTTTGTATAACAACAAGTGCATGACAAAAAAAAAGAGATCTACTATTATTGTTTCTATCTCTCAAGGAAAACAGGAAAAATAAATCCCAAAACAAGGGGAAAACTCTACGAGAGCTTTTTGCACAAGACCGAAAGAGCAAAAAGCGGAGAGAAAAAATACATTTCTTGTGTTCGTTTTTTCTGTGATTGTGAGTGTGTACTAATTTGTTTCCTGATTCTGATCTGCTGCATTTTACATAATTTTCAAAGCCAGTTTCACACTACTCGCACACATTCGGTGTGCACATTTGACTATTAAATTCGTGTACCGCTTTCCTTTCTATTCTCTGTTGTTTAACATTATTTTCCACATCTTTTCCTTCTTGCTTTTTTTTTGAAATATTTTTAAGTGTAGAAAAATAGTATGGCTAAGGTTTTAATGGTGCAGTTTTAGTGTGTGTTTGTGTGTTTTTTGTTTTCCTTCTCCTTCTTTACACATTTGATGTTATGTTGTTACGTTTTGTTTTGTTCTATACATGCGTATGCGTTTTGATTTTCTCGTTTTGCTATTTACTCATCTGTCTATTGTTATATTGTCCTAAAAACCGAAGAGGTCTTTTAATAACTGGGTTGCGTTTTTTTGTAAGACATTTAGCAAACACTTCTGTTCTGTATTTATACAGAGTAGAAAAGGACACAAAGAAAATATTAATCCGTGCCATACAAGAAATAGTAGGAAAACCATTTTCGTAACAGTTAACAGATCGCTTGATAATTCGGTAACAGACGAAGAAATCAATCTATTGGCACATGGCAATATTCAAATTAAACAAAACAGAAAGCTTGTTTTTAACAGGGAAGTTTTGCATTTAAATCTGGTGTGTTGGTGGCTCTATCGTGAACTTTGTTTCTTTTGTTAATTTAGTATTTAGTAGCCCTTATTATTGTGTGTGCTTGAGTAGTGAAAGAGTTTTCTTTTTTACGTTATGTAGTTTTTTTATATTACTTTTTTTCGTCATTTTCCTATGAGTGGTTTTTTTTAAAGCATACATTCTAATTTGTACTTCGTTTCGCAATCAGGAGTCTAGAAAGTGAATCTTGACGATAGTGAATCGTACATGTATAATATATCTATGTATATTTATTTATTGTATTGTTATATGTGTTTTATCTTATTCACTCCCCGTGAGTGTTTGTGTTTCAAGTATTTGCATGTTTGTGTGGTACGTGTTGAATGTGTGCGTTCGCCTATCGGTACGGGGGAGAGAGAGAGTTGTGTAATGATTTTATCGTCCCTTTCTATGCTCCCTTTTCATCACGCCATTTGCGTCCCCCCCCCTGTTGGTTCTATTTCGTTTGTATCCTCCGCTGAATCTTACGTTACTAAATTGCTTTGTTAGTCTCTTTACTGTTCCGGCTACGCACACAAACACCGAGAGCACTAGAACGCGGGCACGAGACAGATTTTCTCTACTCGTAAAACATGAAACCACCATTGAAAGTGTGCTTGGGTGTGTGTGTGTGTCGTTTAACAGTGTGTCTTTCTCCAACAAACGCAATCGCAATTGTTGCAGCGCGCACAGAACACAGTCGTAGCAACTAGAAACAAATACAATTACAGCAAAACAGCATCCGAAACAGAAACTCCATACAAAATACCCTTCCATATACGCCCGAAGGCATCGTTTCGGGTAAAGCAAAACGACGATCGATTCCGCCACACGATCTTGATTGTATTGGTTTTGTTTGTTGTGTGTATGTTTTCGACCATCCATAAGGCAAACAGTTTCGCTAGTAGGGTTTTAAGTTCGCTAAATCTATCGCTTTTAATTCGTAAGACTCACAATACATGCATGAAAGTGCTTTTTCCTTAGCCTCATCCTCAGGGACTCATCAGGTTCAAACAACACAAAACAACCAATCTTGAACAGTTCAATACGGTGTGTTGTCCTGGTCTTAAAACAAGCGTCCACATGTTTTTAACAGTAACACATTGTCTTAAACATGTGGACACACTTGTTTTATGACCCAGAAAAAACAGCACAGTAATACCACCGTTTTGGGGAAAACAACATGACACCAGACTTTAGTAGGCAAATTTTTTCTCATTTAAATTTTATTACCGAACAGTGAAGACATGTTTTGTTTTGCGACTCTTTGTTTGTAAATTTAATTTTAAGTTGCTTTTTAAACTGGCAGTTACTCGAGACGGGGATTGCGAAATACCCACAACACAACAGAATAAGAAAACCGAACCTTGTCCGTTCGATCGACTAACGTACAGCAGCAGCTTTATTGCGGTAGCGCTCTAGTACTTATGAACGTATTGGCCGTATTTCGTTGTTTTCTACTGCGCCCTAAACTCCAACAGTTTCTCAATACATCATCATGAATAGAACCCCAAAAAAAAAAAAACAAACAGCACATTACACTCAAGCGCCAGGAGAGACAAGAGATACAAAGACACACACAAACGCTCTCAGTAACATTTTCGACTTTCTTCGATTTCTTTTTTGGGTTGGTTTTGAGTTTTACTTAACGGTAAGTTTCATTAACGCTAGTAGAAGAAGCATGGTTTCTTAAAACGGACTGAAGATTGTTGTTTTGTAAAGTTATTTTCGTTTTGTTTTTTTTTATACAAAAAATTACATTTAAGATCGACAGCAGCAATGCTATGCTCCTAACAATATATGTGTATATATATATACTTCGATTCGAATCCTTTCTCGTACCCACAACACGGGTGTGTCCACATCTAGTTGGGGTTCCATCCACGTCGTTTTGGGATGGGAGAAGAGGAAAGTAGTTTTTAAAAATATAAAAAAAGGAGTAAAGCTTTAAGCTAGAAGGAATTTTATCCCAACTCACACCGATGTAAAAACGAAAAACACAAAATAATAAGAAAAAAGGAAGCATAAGCAGTTGTACAAAGACAAAAAAAACCGAAAGTAAGACTTATTTGTTTTACATTTTTTGTTTTTTGGATCAAAAACTTGTTTTTAACGAATCCGCGCACTCTCTCTTGCAACATTCTCTCTTACCTAACCACGAACAGACAGGTGTGCTGTTTTGATTGCTTTAAGCAAACACATTAAGGACAAACTCAAGTTAACTAAATTTTATGGCTTTTTCCGTTTTTTTTTGTTGCTGATTTGAATAAATAAATTTGATAAGGATTGGTAGTATAGTCGCAGCGTGTTTGGCAGGAAGCTCGATGGAGATGCCCCATCGAAAAGGAAACGTGCGGGTTGAAGAGTCGGGGGAGAAGGGCCTCTGTTGCTTTGCAACTTGGCCACCAAGTCGACGGCACACAAAATATATTATCAAAACCGAAACCTCGCAATAAAATCCCGGAATTCGTGTCGAAATCCTCGATTTCTGTGTGCCATAGTGATTAGTAGTTTAACGATAATCTATCACCATCATCTTTTTGGAGGTCTCCCGGTTTTAAGCAGCCAGATTTGTCTGGTTTTAATGTATTATTAAAAAAAAATAATTTAGCATATTTAGAAGGACGTTCGGTTGTTCAGCACAATCGAGAAAATAAGGAAACAAAAGGGAGGAGAGAAAGAATCGATAATAATAACTGGCACTAGAGACGCTTCCTTCGATGCGATAGGTAAACAGTAAATCGAAAGGAGTTATCGACAAACGTTAAAAACGGAAAGTGAAAACCTTAAGCGTGAAACAATACCTAAACAATCCTACCTATAAGCACACGCTGAACGTGTTCGTGTGGGTGCGCATTAATGGTTTCGTTTGTTTTCGGATGGGAAAACTATTTACATGCGGCGCATTTAAACTCTACCTCGAGGTTCGCCTCGTAATGCACAAACCATCTTCTAGTGAACTATTATACGATTTTACCAATGACCGATGGTTTGCTGTTGTTTACTGCTTCTGCTACTACTACCGTACTTTGTGTGTTTGTTATACATGCTTTATCGTTAGGGTTTAACACTTGAAACGCTTGTTTTAAAAACAGTTTGCTCTTTTAACTTAACCTTTAACATGGGTTCCATACGCTTATGCCCTCTTCGCTCGCTTTACGAAGCTGCTTTGCTTTTGTTTAGTTTTCTTTTTTTTTCTTCTTTTGTTTTTCGTTTGTTTTGCTTATGTGCACATGTTTAAATGTAGTAGTAGTAGTAGTAGTAATGGTACTAGTAGTAGTTATCAACTGACTATATCCGTTTTAACGCGTCACTTACTTGTTACTAGCAGATAGTTCGTTTCCTTATTCGTTTTCTACTTCTCTCTTGCTTCGCTCTTGTGCATTTTCTTTTACACCACACTTTCTGTTTCTGTTTTTCTTTTCTCGCTTTCACATCTTACATCTTCTGCTCGTCGTTTCGGGGGTGTTTTGTATTGTGTATCGATATCGCTAGCATATTTTAAACCACTTAGTGGTTAATTAAACGAAACTAAAACCTACTTTACGCTGCTGCCCTAATATCTAGCCGGACCGCGCCACAGAACACAGAACCAAAAGGGAAGAAGAATTTTCGTGGTGCTGTGTAATCTCACAACTGCTTCATCTTTTTTTCCGAGTTTTTGCAGTATCGTGATTGATAGTTACTATTTAACACGTTCGATGTTTCGATGTTGCAGTTTTTTTTGTGCTCCGTATGAACTGCTAATTTGCGCGTTTCATTCAGATTTGCTCTGTTACGCTACACATGTGTGTAGTAATTCGCGCATTTAGTGACCGGAGCGCGCTTATTAGTTGTACAGTGAGTAAACTTAAGCTCCATATCGATAACGCATCTCTATCTTATCTAAGCTTGTCCTTCTGTCCTGTTCTGTGCTTGTCTATCGTTAATCTGTATACATAAATAATTTAGGTGGGAACGAAACGAATAGAAATTAAACATAAAACTTTGCTTTTGGCTTGGACAAACTCGAAGCATACGATTTTTTCATCCGGAGCGTATGGGAATCCCACAAATGCTTCACCTTGTGTGAGCATTCGCGCTACCGACCGACGGCAACCTTGCCACACCACTGCACCCAAGTTGGTAACGAAAGATAAATAACATTTTTAAGGTGCTAATGACACGCTTTACTCATGAGGACACGATTTGCCGGTTGCGTAACATCGACCCGCTGGTTTAGCGCCAACGGATTACAAGCTATCAGTTGTCACAGCTACTCCGAACGCCGCCGCTGCTGTGGTTGCTTCCTTTGGACCGGTTCGGCGAATCGTTCTCCTGGTTGCTGGCACCGGATGATGTACTGTTGCTAGTGATGGTAGCTGTCACAATGGCCGTTTTCGCGTTGATCGATGCTTTCGTTGCCAGTGCATCGTTTCCATCCGTGTCATCCTTCAAATCTGCAGCTGGAGCTGGAGAACCTGCAACCCGTGCCGGTTCTTCCATCGGTTCGTCCTCATCTTCCTCGTCCGGCTCATCCTTCCCTTCCGGCGATGTTGGTGGACATCCTTTGGCATCACGATCGCATCGTGGCGAGGCAGCAGGCGACACACTCCGCGAAACAGGTGGTCTCGGCGAACTGGCATCCTTTGGCAACGGTCCACTGCTGCTCACCGGAATAACCACAACGATCGGTGATCCCGACGATGCCCGACCATCCTCTACCGACGGGGTCGACGATTTGGAGACGGTGGAGGCAGCACCTGTCGCCGTCGCTGGACCACTGCCATTCACTGCGGTACTCACGGCCGTTATCGTTGTCGTCGATACAGGTACATTGGTGGCACTTGTTGGTGGTTGTGGTTGTTGGTGTGGAGCAGCAGCCGAAGGCGATTGTAACACTCCCCCCGTTTGCTGTCCCGTTGGCGATGGAGAAGTAGACGCGGAGGAGCTGTGGTGCTGCCGCCGTATGTCTTCACGTGCCGGCTCCGCATCCTGCGACTGGGTGGAGGATGCTTTCGGTGCCACCGACACGGTGGTAGCCGTAATTGACAGGCAGGCTGGCAGTGACGGTGGTAAGCTGCCAGTGGTTTGGGGCGGTGGCGATGCCAGCATCAGCACCGTCGTCGAATCATCCGGACTCCGGCGCAACAGTTTCTTCAGCGGCTTCATGATGATCTCCGACTTCTCCGGGAAGCTGTTCCTTCGCTCGATCAGCTGATGACTGTGGTTACTGTTGCTACCGTTGCTGACCAGCGACAGCGGTGAGGGAGGAGTCGACGACGTGCTGGACTCGCCAACTCCTCCCAACGTTTCCCGTACCATTATGTGATGCTGCTGATGTTGGTGATGATGTTGCGAGAGTTGATGTTGGTGCTCTCGCAGCGAATCGATCTTCAGCAGCGCTCGATCAAGATCATTTCGCAGATGATGATTCTGTTGCTGGTAGTGGTCAATTTGTCGCTGCAAATCCATGTTGTGCCGCTGCATCTCCATCACCTGCTCGTCCTTGGTGCGAATTTCCATCTGCAGCCGATGATGCTCAACACGGCTTTCCTGCAGCAACACATTGAAGATGTCCAGTATCTGTTTCTTCGTTTCCTGTTCCACCTCCTTCAGCACCTCACCGATCAGTTCCATCGTGGAGGGAACGTTGCTACTATCCGGCTCTCCCGCCTGACTGTCGTCATCCGTGTCTGTCGACAGCTCAAACTCCGAATTGCCCACGATTGGAAGGCCATTCCGGTGGATGATCGTGCCCGGCGCTGTCGAGCCGGCATGATGAGATCGGAAGTGATGGTGCTGCTGTTGCTGTAACACCTGGTGATGATGTAGGTACAGCGGTTGATGGTGGGGTGGTGGTGGTGACGGTACGGCCTGCTGCGAATGATGGCCAGAAACACCGCCAACACCACCGACACCTACTACCTGCTGCTGTTGAAGCATATGGCTGGGAGGAGTACGCCGGGACGTGGGCGTATGGGCGCTCAGCGGTGGACTGATCGGTTCTTTTATTAGCACTAGCTTTGGCTTGTCTCCTCTTCCTCCCTCTCCTCCCCCACCCACAACACTCTCACCACCGTTCATGTTTATTACGATTGAGGTCGGTGGTAGCGGGGACGTCGACGAGGTGATTTCGTTCGATCCAGACGACCCAGAATGTGGCACATCCAGTGGGATCGGACCGGGGCTGTTACTGTTGCTACCGCCACCGTACGTTGCCATCGACGAGACCTGTTGCGGGTGATGCTGTTTGGCAATGATCGTACTGATCGCAATCGAACCCTGCGACAGTTGGTGCTGATGCGATGTCCCAGGTGGTGGTAGCGGTGGTGGCGATACGGGAATGTGTGCCGACGGACCGGGTGATCGACTGTTGTCTCCCCTGTCTCCCCTGCCACCGTGATCCAGTGGTCCCGATGCGGTCGACAGAGGTGTTCCGGGACGTTCTTGCTTTATCTGCACATCACACTTTATCACCGACCGCATCGGCCCATCCACTGCCGAGTTGCCACCCGAAACTAACGCTGCCGTTGCCGGAGGTGTCGATGGACTTTCCTGCTTGATCTGGACCACCTCACACTTGATCACCGAGCGGTCCTTTCCGTCGTACTCGCGTCGCTGCACAGGTGTGACCGTGGTGGAAGCTTCCTTGCCGCACAGGATCGTTTTACGTGGCACTAGCGCTACATTCGGTTGGTAGGACCGCTCGAACTTGTCCGTCTCGGACATCGGGACGACATTTTCGGGGTTTTGCAGCAGTGGCGGTTCTTGACTAAGGGTGAGAATGGTTCCACCGGGTGACGTTGCTCGAATCGTTCCATTCACGATCGTGGTGGTGGTACCGTTCGCGTACGGAGCCATCTGCTGCAGGAGAAGCGCTTGTTGCTGTTGCTGTGCGTACTTCTGTGCTTTCAGCTGTGCCGTCCAGGGCCGGAAGGCTGCATTCGTTTGCTGTTGCTGCTGGTGGTGATGCAAATGGTGTTGTTGCTGCTGCACAAGCAGTTGCTGTTGGGCGGCGTAGTGTTGTTGCCGACTGCTGCCACCATTGTTACTGCTGCTACTGTTGGTGCTGCAGTGATATAGCGATGCAACGTCGCTCATAAGCTTTGGTTTCTTTAGTGGAATGTCCAGTGGTTCCGCTTTGATGGCAATTGGACCGCCATCTTCAAAGGCCGCCTAAAATGAGAAATCGGGGAAAAATGTGTATTAGTAGGATGAACAAAACAACCATTTATATATTTCGACAGCCTTGAACAACTACATTTTCGTTCTTTATCTTGAACCCCAAGGCCAGAACTTCCGAGCAAACGGTGTGGCACATCTTTACAGAGAAGAATTTGAAGAAGACTTCACATAGAATAGACAGAAGACATCTGTTTCTATTAATGACTGATATGAAGAAGCGTCTTATTGTCATGAAATTGCTAGACATTAATATTTGGAGAACATACTTTCAGAAACAACTTCACATTTTAATGCACCTTACAATTTGCAAAGAAAAACACCCTTCCTCTTATCACAATAAATGCTTAAAGCGTGCGAAGAAAAGGACCAATGCTACTAAGTGACTGCGTTATACCGTTTCGCAACCAACAGCTATTCTCTTCCATACAAGGTGTTACGCCTTTTTCACTCTCTCTCTCTCCCGCTTTATCGCCCTACCTTTTCAACTTGAACTTGGCCGTTGGGTTGGGAACCAAACTCCCATTGCATACCGCTTCCCGTCATCCGGCTAAGGAAAAAGCCATTTCATAAATTAAGTTATCACAACGAGATGGGTTTGCGCGAAGACAGTGGCGCACCAGACTCGGAAAGGGTGCTCACTGCTGCTTACACGCTCGCAACTACATTCCTATGCCCGGTTGCATTTGTCAACTATGCTGCTATGCTGTCATGCTACGCCAGGCAGACCTCTGGCAGCAGAGTTAATGTGAGCAACCGAAAGAAAAGAATGAAGCAATTCCTTCCGCCCAGAGTTCCTCCATCGACAGGTTGATCGTTCGACTTCTCCCATGGTTTCGTCGTTCGTTCGTTCGTTTGTCCGACGGAAAATCCACGTTATCGCCACACTGTCTCATCCGGCCAGTACGGCGTGGAAAGTCGTGGAAATGCAACCGTTTCTCGACGCCCTAACAAAATGGAACGTAACCATCGATCAAACCCCGCGCTCGCACACACACATACACTCACTTGCGTTGCTTTATATTCATCACCAATCGTCTGTCCGCTGCATTCTTTGCCGTACATTTTCAACCCCACTTTTCTAGCTCTACACAAAAGGGGATGCCTCTTTTGCCGGGTGGAATATTTGTGCAACTTCTACGGAGCGAAGGTACCTGCGTCGGGTGTCGAGCCGTTTGGGAATGCAGCATCATTGATCGTTGTGCGAATCGAGACGGGACGGAACCGGGCTTACACACGGCTGATAATTGAACAGGTTTCTTTATTTTTTGTTGAAGTTCTAGACTGTCTTGGTGCCGTGCTGCACTTGTCCGGCCGATCGTGTTCAACTGTCAACTGTGCGCACGTGTGAAAGCTACGGTAGAAGCGCGCTACACAAAAGCGAATGTGTAGCGTGTGCATTAAGAGCTGCAAATAAAAGCTTAATTTTATTTTAAATCGTGCTTTTAAGATCGTATCTTAAGTAGCTTCACCTCAACGTTACAAATCGTTCCAGACTCGTGCCCCTCAACTGTGCACTTTAACTAAATAGTAAAACTGGTTTGCAAAACGTTAATGCAACACCTCGTTAATTACCAGCAGGCAATAAGTGAAACGATAGCAAATTTATTGTTTTTTAATCCGTTACAATGTTTGAAACTCGCCAGGTAGTTCTACGATTTTTCTTCACTTACTTTATCGCTAACACTTAAATGCACCAAACATGCTATCCCACTATCGCTATCGATTTTCTACATTGTTTTCACAGCGAGATCGGGGAGACGGTGATGTTGCGATGATGTTGCATACTGTTTGCCGATACAACTCTTTAAGTAGCGGGATAAAGAGCACAAAAGGAGTCGCAGCATTTTCACAGCAGACCTGCACAAGCTGACTCGACCAATGGCATGGGTAAATGGTGACACACAAAACAGCTCCAAGCCGCCGAGACAGAAAAACAAACAACGAAGCAAATTAACACGCGATAGTCCAGCATAATTAATGCTAGAGACAACAGGGTACTGCATACTGTGGGGACGGTATGCAGGAACGATGAAATCGATCGCATCCCCGGCCACTTGCACTGGGCTGGTGCATACAATGTTGCAGCGTACAGCAGTAAAGGACGAAGAACGTATCGTTGCCAGAGCATCGATTGCACCCTGGTAAATGGGATGATTATGTTAAGGAAAGCGTTCTATTTGTGCCTACCGCACGATTTCAATGGGATTTCTGCTGGTTCACGTTAGTGCAGAAGCAGTGGAAAGTACAGAGTTAGTTGGCGTTCTCATCTGGGACATATTTATATGTAAGAGGTGTTTGTTTCTTCTATGTCGTTTTTATTAAACAGAAGAAGATTTGTAGTAGGGAAGTATAAAAGATGCCCAAACAATTTAGACCAAACCAACCTTTACTGAGAGCCTCACCAATAATATATCCCCTGGACATCGGAAAACTCCTCTCACCAGAGTTATTACCAGTAGAATCAACAAACCATGTCCTCAACCTCGTTTGTCCCAGTTTCCCCGTTCGGGTATCAAAACACTTTTCTCCAGCAAGGATAATTTTCGTAGTGAAAGGAAAAGAAATGACGTATTCCACCGTTTCCAACGTGGAATATATCATCCCAGCACAGTCACACAAAAAACCGGACACTACGAAACACTAAACCAGCGTCGTTGTGCAGGGAACGTTTTTCTAGTCACCCAGTTGTGTCGACATGCTTGTCGACGACAAGTCGTTTCGGGTTGGCGCGATTCAAACGCAAAATTCCATACCACTCGGGAACCGATAGACCGGGTATCCCGAAGCGCCGGTGGAGGTACTGTGCCATTCGATATCTACTAAATCTTTCTAATTAGAACCACGTCGGACGGTTAATTTATCACCTTAATAGGAACTTCACGACGTCCCGGCGTCTCGGTGGCGGTTTGGCACGACAACCTAGCGACATCAAAACCCGTCGAGGTGGCCCCATAGTAAACTTGCTTCGATTTTCAAACTGGATGCACATACGCGTGTGCTTGCCGCTTAATTTGCGGAAGGAAGAAAAATGAGGCGGTTCTGTTGTTGCCGCACGAGTTCTCAAGCCGCGCATTAGTAGAGCGACAAAATTTACAGCCTTCGCGGTCGAATGAACATTATGGCTGCATTTCTTGTTTAGCCCGCGTTTGCGTTGTCCGTGATCGAGTTATCTGGTAATTAGAAGTGAATGAGAAAGGGAGAGAGCGACGATGCATAATGAAGATGCTGGTGGTGGATTGGTTTTCTACAATGTTGCCGACAGGGTTTAGCGAACCACGCGCTTTGATGCTGCATACGTTTTGAACACTTGGAAATATTGTTGCGGAAAACATAGCCCTGGATTCTAAAGACCTGTTTATGTTTCTAAAACTGTTACTTACATTGTACGCAACACTAGCCCTCCTCCATGAAGTTCAAATTGCAGCTAGAACTGCATTAATGCAAATCCCCTTTTAATCTTTCAGCGGGTGAGGAGATCCTCGTCGGGTTACGTATTAGATGTCATTAAATCAATTAACGTAATCCCCGCTCGGATTCGTAATGCAATGGTTTGTTTCTCCCGTGAAGGTGGATTACAACTTCGGTGCATCAGGCTAACTACAAACTAAATGGCTAAGATCAAAACATTGCAACATTCTTCGCATCGTCCGTCGGCAACGCAGTGTAAATTAGTGTTTATCCTGCTGTCACAATAAACAGTATTTAAAGTCTGAAGGGATATACAAAGCTGTTGGGGAGTTTCTCTAATGCATGGGTCTTCTGTCTTGGGTGAAGCATATTTGCTGGCCATTCAAGTACTTGCACACCATTACTACCATTTTAGTAAAGATTTCTCCATGCACAACTCCATGCAATTTTTTAATGATGAGTCTGAGAACTTTATACAATATACAAATCTTCGACTATTATCGACTCCGAATTGGCCTGATAATGCCTGTACATGAATGATTCTAGTTTTAATAAGGTCGCAAGAGCAAGTAGTCATATGCAGTATACCAAGACCCACATCTCTGCTGTCACTGTACTAATAAGACATCTCATACTGCATCGGTTGCAATCATGTCATGAAACATGCTTCTCCAACAAAACTTCCCAAAACAAACTTACAGACACCGACCGGATGCCTTCCTGACGCATGTAAACCATGACATACGAAATCAATATAATTGATCCGCGAAAACCCCATAACCTTCTTTCCATTTAACACTCGTGAGTAGCCGTCGCCGTCGTCTCGTCCCTTTTACTTTCCATTTTTCGACGTTGACATATCCGGGCGTATCAGTGGTCAAACTGCCGGTTCGGGGTCGAACGTAAAACCGTTCGAAGGTGTGTACTCGTGCTCCTTCTCCTGATCTCTCTCTCTCTCTCCCTCTCTCTCTCTTCGATATTATTTCACATCTTATATTTTTAAATCATTACTTGCAGCACCAGCTCGGGGGAAGAGCAAAAAATATATATATGTACCGCAAGGTGTCCGGCACAGTGGTACAGCAGTCAACGGCCAGCAAGAGTCTGGCAGACGTGAGGGTAACATGGACGCGAGTAAAAATAAAAGGGAAGCAAACACACAACACGCGCGCGCTTTGGCGTAAATTAACAGCGATCTTGATGCATTTACACCCGCTTGCGTCGGTCGGTCGGCCTCTTGCTGTCTTTGGCAGGACGCACTAGACACACTAGGTGCAGCGTCGTGCACCACGAGAAACAGGCGGCACATCATCTTTTCTTTGCGTCTAACGATGCTTGTGAGAGTCCGAATGCTGGCGGTAACGTCTTCAATCAACGCCACATCGCCACGTCTTCTCGGGACTACTTTCCACTAGCCCCGGCTCTGAATGAGTTCGTAGAAGTCGTGCGATAATTTGTGTATCTCAGAAAGCAACACACAACCGACTGTTTCCTTCATGTTGGTCGTGGTTCGCGGGTGGCGACGGCTAGCGGATAATCCACTCTCGGACATCTCGGCCGGTTCCAAATCTACGCTACGGGGATGGATCAAACCGGGGCGAAGAGGAACCATTTCAATTTCTGCTCGTCATCCTCAGCCCGATCCTGTCACACTTCCGTAGCAATTACAGCCGCAGCTCCGTTCTGCTCGACGTCGATAACCTTAGCAGCGGCGCAAACCCTAGCGGCGTTTCTGTTTTTTGCAGCGGATGCATTCGTATTATGCTGTTGCACCATGGATCTCCCACTCTCCGGCGAGTCGTTATAGATCAAGATCCAATTATGATCGTGTATATTCCTCATCGGCACCGGCACAACCATCGACAACCACCGTTTTGCGAGACTGGCGAGATGAGATGAATCTGCAGCAGCATCGGCGGAGTCGTGGTAAATCGGTTCATTTTAACTCCTCTCCGGAACCCATTCGTGCCCGACAGGTTCCGGCAGGTGTGATGGGAATTCGTAGTACAGCTAGGGTGATGATGTGTGGTGGGGTTGGTGATGTTGCAGTAAAATTCTATTAACGCTTCCCGTTAGAAATGACCGATGCATCATACCGAGATGGAAGATCGGTTGTGCCACTGATGCCAACTAACGACTTTAGAGATGCTCTCGTATTGAGTTGCTGAATAGGGTGAAGAAGTGTTGTTACTTATTAGTATTGGCCTTCGAATACATCGTTTACAAATTACTGTTTACTTATTTCTTTTACCAAGATCTTTGTTGTTGTTTGGTTTTCTTCTTTGTAGCTCAACACTGCAAACCTTGACTTGACTCTTGAAAAATACTAATTACAAATATTTACTTCAAAGAATTAGTCTCATCGCCTACTTTGTAGCTGCTGGCAGCTAAGATAGATACTATGTTTAATCCTTTGCGAATCTACAAAATGATGACTCCTCACATTACCCCATGACCTCTGCGAAACGTGCTGGCGGACTTTTCCTTGCAACCAAAGACATATCTCAAGGCACCACTAGAATGCTGATGAATATCTTTAAAACCAAGTTTCTTGCCTAGCTCCAGCGATAATTCGCGAATCAAGATGAGCTGTGGACCACTGACGACTTTCAAACACAAATTCCCGTTGTTGCTGGTTCTCCTATCATCATCATCATCATCATCATGAGCATCATCCTCACGTGGTGCGCAAATCCTAATTTATGTCCTTACACGGAAGCGAACCGAGCTTCCATCAATACGGCGCAATTGGTGTATTTGCCCGTATGCCGTTTAGACGTACCTTCCGTCCACAAGAGCATAAGAAAATAAGAACGACAGCGACAACGAAATCATGCTCACGAGCGCTAATGTTTATGATATGTGCATGAGCATGAAGCGGCGTGATTCTTTCGGAATTCTTCTTCCCCTATCTCGCGTACACGCGTGTGCTTGCCGCTTAATTTGCGGAAGGAAGAAAAATGAGGCGGTTCTGTTGTTGCCGCACGAGTTCTCAAGCCGCGCATTAGTAGAGCGACAAAATTTACAGCCTTCGCGGTCGAATGAACATTATGGCTGCATTTCTTGTTTAGCCCGCGTTTGCGTTGTCCGTGATCGAGTTATCTGGTAATTAGAAGTGAACGAGAAAGGGAGAGAGCGACGATGTATAATGAAGATGCTGGTGGTGGATTGGTTTTCTACAATGTTGCCGACAGAGTTTAGCGAACTACGCGCTTTGATGCTGCATACGTTTTGAACACTTGGAAATATTGTTGCGGAAAACATAGCCCTGGATTCTAAAGACCTGTTTATGTTTCTAAAACTGTTACTTACATTGTACGCAACACTAGCCCTCCTCCATGAAGTTCAAATTGCAGCTAGAACTGCATTAATGCAAATCCCCTTTTAATCTTTCAGCGGGTGAGGAGATCCTCGTCGGGTTACGTATTAGATGTCATTAAATCAATTAACGTAATCCCCGCTCGGATTCGTAATGCAATGGTTTGTTTCTCCCGTGAAGGTGGATTACAACTTCGGTGCATCAGGCTAACTACAAACTAAATGGCTAAGATCAAAACATTGCAACATTCTTCGCATCGTCCGTCGGCAACGCAGTGTAAATTAGTGTTTATCCTGCTGTCACAATAAACAGTATTTAAAGTCTGAAGGGATATACAAAGCTGTTGGGGAGTTTCTCTAATGCATGGGTCTTCTGTCTTGGGTGAAGCATATTTGCTGGCCATTCAAGTACTTGCACACCATTACTACCATTTTAGTAAAGATTTCTCCATGCACAACTCCATGCAATTTTTTAATGATGAGTCTGAGAACTTTATACAATATACAAATCTTCGACTATTATCGACTCCGAATTGGCCTGATAATGCCTGTACATGAATGATTCTAGTTTTAATAAGGTCACAAGAGCAAGTAGTCATCTGCAGTATACCAAGACCCACATCTCTGCTGTCACTGTACTAATAAGACATCTCATACTGCATCGGTTGCAATCATGTCATGAAACATGCTTCTCCAACAAAACTTCCCAAAACAAACTTACAGACACCGACCGGATGCCTTCCTGACGCATGTAAACCATGACATACGAAATCAATATAATTGATCCGCGAAAACCCCATAACCTTCTTTCCATTTAACACTCGTGAGTAGCCGTCGCCGTCGTCTCGTCCCTTTTACTTTCCATTTTTCGACGTTGACATATCCGGGCGTATCAGTGGTCAAACTGCCGGTTCGGGGTCGAACGTAAAACCGTTCGAAGGTGTGTACTCGTGCTCCTTCTCCTGCTCTCTCTCTTCGATATTATTTCACATCTTATATTTTTAAATCATTACTTGCAGCACCAGCTCGGGGGAAGAGCAAAAAATATATATATGTACCGCAAGGTGTCCGGCACAGTGGAACAGCAGTCAACGGCCAGCAAGAGTCTGGCAGACGTGAGGGTAACATGGACGCGAGTAAAAATAAAAGGGAAGCAAACACACAACACGCGCGCGCTTTGGCGTAAATTAACAGCGATCTTGATGCATTTACACCCGCTTGCGTCGGTCGGTCGGCCTCTTGCTGTCTTTGGCAGGACGCACTAGACACACTAGGTGCAGCGTCGTGCACCACGAGAAACAGGCGGCACATCATCTTTTCTTTGCGTCTAACGATGCTTGTGAGAGTCCGAATGCTGGCGGTAACGTCTTCAATCAACGCCACATCGCCACGTCTTCTCGGGACTACTTTCCACTAGCCCCGGCTCTGAATGAGTTCGTAGAAGTCGTGCGATAATTTGTGTATCTCAGAAAGCAACACACAACCGACTGTTTCCTTCATGTTGGTCGTGGTTCGCGGGTGGCGACGGCTAGCGGATAATCCACTCTCGGACATCTCGGCCGGTTCCAAATCTACGCTACGGGGATGGATCAAACCGGGGCGAAGAGGAACCATTTCAATTTCTGCTCGTCATTCTCCAGCCCGATCCTGTCACACTTCCGTAGCAATTACAGCCGCAGCTCCGTTCTGCTCGACGTCGATAACCTTAGCAGCGGCGCAAACCCTAGCGGCGTTTCTCTTTTTTGCAGCGGATGCATTCGTATTATGCTGTTGCACCATGGATCTCCCACTCTCCGGCGAGTCGTTATAGATCAAGATCCAATTATGATCGTGTATATTCCTCATCGGCACCGGCACAACCATCGACAACCACCGTTTTGCGAGACTGGCGAGATGAGATGAATCTGCAGCAGCATCGGCGGAGTCGTGGTAAATCGGTTCATTTTAACTCCTCTCCGGAACCCATTCGTGCCCGACAGGTTCCGGCAGGTGTGATGGGAATTCGTAGTACAGCTAGGGTGATGATGTGTGGTGGGGTTGGTGATGTTGCAGTAAAATTCTATTAACGCTTCCCGTTAGAAATGACCGATGCATCATACCGAGATGGAAGATCGGTTGTGCCACTGATGCCAACTAACGACTTTAGAGATGCTCTCGTATTGAGTTGCTGAATAGGGTGAAGAAGTGTTGTTACTTATTAGTATTGGCCTTCGAATACATCGTTTACAAATTACTGTTTACTTATTTCTTTTACCAAGATCTTTGTTGTTGTTTGGTTTTCTTCTTTGTAGCTCAACACTGCAAACCTTGACTTGACTCTTGAAAAATACTAATTACAAATATTTACTTCAAAGAATTAGTCTCATCGCCTATTTTGTTGCTGCTGGCAGCTAAGATAGATACTATGTTTAATCCTTTGCGAATCTACAAAATGATGACTCCTCACATTACCCCATGACCTCTGCGAATCGTGCTGGCGGACTTTTCCCTGCAACCAAAGACATATCTCAAGGCACCACTAAAAAGCTGATGAATATCTTTAAATCCAAGTTTCTTGCCTAGCTCCAGCGATAATTCGCGAATCAAGATGAGCTGCAGACGACTGACGACTTTCAAACACAAATTCCCGTTGTTGCTGGTTCTCCTATCATCATCATCATCATCATCATCATGAGCATCATCTTCACGTGGTGCGCAAATCCTAATTTATGTCCTTACACGGAAGCGGAACGAGCTTCCATCAATACGGCGCAATTTGTGTATTTGCCCGTATGCCGTTTAGACGTACCTTCCGTCCACAAGAGCATAAGAAAATAAGAACGACAGCGACAACGAAATCATGCTCACGAGCGCTAATGTTTATGATATGTGCATGAGCATGAAGCGGCGTGATTCTTTCGGAATTCTTCTTCCCCTATCTCGCGTACTATCCAACAGTGCCCCGGCGTAATTCGCATTGCGCTGCGTGGTTGTGTGATCTCCCCCCCGCCCAAAGGTGTCAGATAGAGAAGTGCCGAGCTTGCCGCTCGCTGGGAGAATGTAAGCGGCCTCTTCAACCTCCCTTCAGCTCTCAGTAACTGTTACATTACTGTGAGTGTGCCTAGAACAACCCTTTCGGCGCGTTTTGCGAAAACGTTACCCGGTAGCATTAGGAAGCAGCCGGGGAAGGAATCTTCTCCGTGGGGTCCGGTTGGCGGATGTCGGTGCCAGTCAAACAATCGTTTTCTTTACGGCTGGACGGCAGCTGGGATTGAGGTCTTTATTTATGTTCGTCGTGACATTTGAAAGAATGTAACACATTACTGCAGACCCTGGCGGATGTCGGTGCCAGTCAAACAATCGTTTTCTTTACGGCTGGACGGCAGCTGGGATTGAGGTCTTTATTTATGTTCGTCGTGACATTTGAAAGAATGTAACACATTACTGCAGACCCTATTGATCCGACAAATGTGCCCACCGGATCCGGGGTGATGCCGACGGTGAGGATGAAAGGCGACGAGTCGAAAAAGAAACCTCAATTAAAATATTGACACACGTGTACCCTGGTGTCTGCCATCTTGCCGCTGCTAGCTACATTAGCATATAAAAAGAGGTTCAGCACAGAGAAGAAAAAAATGTTCCAAAGAAAATCTATCCATAAACGCTTTTATCGAAGTGAACATTCGTTTCTCCAAGGTTGTCTCGGTTAGGGTAAATTTCGTCTTCTACAACCAAGACGGAAAAGGGAACCAGACGAAAACTACAAAAATGCGCAACTGATACATTAAGCAAACGTACAAACATTGATTGTTTGTGGGCATTTGGTCCGCAGCCTCACCCCGTTCCTGTCGTCACCAGAGTGCGTTAATCATAACCATGTCTGGAGTTGTCTGAAATCTTTGCCCTATTCCCTTCTTTATTCCCAATACAAAGTGGTAGCTTTTTTTCTACGCTTCTTCCATACGAACACCAAGAAACAACGAAATATGATACTTTTCAAGGTTTATGCACATAATTCTGGTTGACTTTTGGGTGGGGTTTGGTAACAGCGTGCGAAGTGTTGCTTCCCGGAGAAGCACTAGAATGGTCGGCCAGAGCCGCGAATATTAAAACGTTCCAGAGCAATGATGGCGTTTTCCAACACAAACGGGGTTAGCGTAGAGACGCAGACGCTATATTTTTGGATGGATTAATCTGAACCCGGCTCGAGTGATGTTGTAGACATTCTTCAGCCCAGTATGGGAGCAGAATACTGCACACATGTGTGTGTTGGATATTGGGGAATGGTTCCAGATTTCGATCCTGCATTTGCAAGACTGTTGTGTGTGACTGATGATTAAAATGTGTCTATTAATCTGAGCAGATACTTCATTCAGATATTGATTCTGGTGGTGATTGCAAATAATGGGCAGTGATTGTAAGCTGGGCACTCTATTGGTAGACTATCCAATTACCTGCAACGAAAAGAGAGATAAAAGACATAGCATTAGTAACTGCAGCTAAACATTATTATCTGAAAAAGTTCATCAAGCCACTAAATTGATCATTAACTATTAACTAGCTGCGAACATCAGCAACTTCAATGGATAAGACATGAATGAGATCATATATCTACGCGATGAGAGCCTCAAGATAATCTCTTCTATTTACTTAGATTATAGATTTTGCTTTAAAAACCTGTTGACAACGGCATTATGACTTCTATCTTTAAAGCTATTCCTAGCCCCATCCGGTCTTTCCAGCTTGTACACTGTCTGTGTGTGTACGTGTAAGCACCAAAGAATTCAGCAAATAGCAGCATATCACCACGCTCGAAAACCAACCACGCGGGCAGTGCAGCATCAGCATAATCACTTCTAACGCGATAAACAAATTGGCCATGAGAAAATAAATCAACTGCCTACCGGAAATCACTGCGCCACAGCAGCGCATGAGTCCCGTCGCCGGAGTCCACCCATTTGCGTGGAGGAGCAAAACAAAAAAACGAGCAGAGGGTAATCAGCCGTCAGCCGTATGTTCCGTTGCAGCGGAGATGATTTAGCGCTGGTTTGCCGACGTCTGCTCGAAATCGCACCCCATCACTAACGCGCGCACCTCACCTGAGGCTGAGCAACTGTAAGCAAACGCCCGTTTGGCTGCAGCGGAAGATCGGAAAATGCATCCTGCAGGAAGGTATACACCTATTTCCTTCAGTTTTCGTTTTTTTCCTTCACCTCTCCAGCACTCTCGGAAGCTCGGAACTCTCTTTCTAACGAGTACTTTTCATCGCGGCACCATCAATCGAATGTACACCGCAAGACATATACAGCGGACAGGCGGAAGAAGAAACGGCTGGCATGAAAACCGATCTGGTCGTTCGTGTTCTGATTATGACGCTGACGGAGCACTTCTTTTATGACCACTTTGCAAACGAGAATTGGCTTCGTCTACTCTGGGCCAGCGGTGGCCAGCCCAGGCGGTGAAGATGTTGATGATCGTTCCAGTACACCCACCACCAAACGATTGGATTTTGAACTCATTCCCATCCCGAGGGGTACACAAAGGGAGAGCCCAAGGGACTCTATAATGATCATTTTGTGTAATCTTGTTTAACACGGTTTTACGCCATGATTGACAATCAAACCCACTACTGTGTTCGTGAACGGGAGAAAAGAATGTGTTACGATGCAAAAGCATATCAAAACATAAATACGACCAGTGGGAACCCTTATGAATATGTGACAATGTCCAACCTTTTAGGTAGCACAGAATACGGTGGACATTTCAACATCAGCATTACCATATGTTACAATGATATTCGCGAGTCATCTCCCTCACACGGCGCACCCGGGAACACACATCCTTTTTTGCATACGAACCCACACGACTCTTGTGTCCCAAATCCGGAGCACTCGTCTATTCGCTGCTCAGCAGGATCCAGAAGCGCCCATTCTAATGTCCATCAAAAATTGCACCAACCAGTACAGTAGGGACCCCAACAACCGATGCAAATTGTGTGCACCCTTGCCAAGGTGAGAATAGAAAGGTAAGTACATGCTAATGACCTTCGAAGGCTCGCGCAACGGAAGAATGCTGTTGGAGCTTCGCGTCAAAACTCGTCCGCTGACGGTAGCTTAGCGCCTTGAGCAGTATTGACGAGTGGACCTCTTAAGCAAGAACCGGACCTAGGAGCCACTTTGAGCTGTCTGAGTCGTCTGCGCTGATCCACGATGATGGAAAGCGCGGGTCTACAACAAAAACTTGTGCAAATCGCGACAATGCGTGTTTGCGTATGTTTAACGTCAGAATTGGTGGACCAAGGTACGGGGAGAGAATCTTTAGGTTGGTGGTCGTTCCCGGTTGGTCGTGTCTGATGCGTCGCATTTAAGGCTTAACATGCACATAAAATTAGATTCCGTCAATCACAAACCCGGCTAGATGATGGACCGGATTTGAATTGCGTGGCCCTATTCTCTCGCTCTACCCCCCCAGCGCTGTTTGTTTGTTCCCAAGAAAACTGATATTCCAGACCAGGAGGAGAGTTGCCGCTTGCTCCAAGGTTGTCTCGGTTAGGGTAAATTTCGTCTTCTACAACCAAGACGGAAAAGGGAACCAGACGAAAACTACAAAAATGCGCAACTGATACATTAAGCAAACGTACCGCGTGAGTCGGGTGACAGTAACGACTTGTATGTTTGCTTTGGCTATATGGCTGTTGAATATTAATTTCCGTCTGTCTGCGCGGGATTGAAACATCAGACGTAGACGACGTGTTCCAGGAAGCATGCGATAGTACATGGCTCCGGGCAAATTTTAAACACACACTCTCGCACACACCACAGCCCCGGCGACCTCCCGAAAAGCACCCAATTTTGCGACGCCAATTAATTGTGTACGAAACCTTGAAACGTTCCGGGCTGCAACAAAGTTGCAAGTACTTGGAAATGCACGGCTAATCACGATGCAGGTGAAATCGTAAATTTAATGCATATTTAATCCACTCAACCTGTTGTCTGCGCTTTCGGGCAGACAGGGGAGATGGTACCTGATTCTGCATACTGAATCCCATTTCCAGTATGCGTTGGCACAAACGCCTCGCACCTGCACCCGGGACACAAGAGTTCTTGGGCATACTAATTTCGCTGGAAATTTCTGGTTGCCCTCCCCCACCAGTGCACCGATATTTCCGTACACAACCTAATCTGATATCCATTAGAGGACGCGACACTTCGATTTTCGGAATGCAACTGAGGTGACGACAATCGGCGAGCAATAAAAATCGCTTTACGCGAATGCCATTTGCTTTAGATCACACTCGGGCCACATCTGTGAGGCAAGTGTGGAGGCCGAAGTCATAAAGACGGAATCAATAAATGCATTTTGCTGGAAGAAGTGCAGAGTCTGGGTCTGCCTTTAAGCTCCAACCGTTCTGTGCCAGTTGCATTTCGGCGTACGAGAGCAATCCGCACACTAATTCCTTAAGGCATGGAGCGAACCGTAAAGAAACGATGCACTTGAACCTGGGTGCAGCACAAGTGTCTGCCCCTTGCACCTCTACTCCCTCCAGCAGGAAAATCGATAGGACGGGCCATTTTGGTCGAGGATCAGGTCGCACAAAATGTCACATCAAATTCCCATAAACGTCGGAGTCATTTCGTTTCTCTCCGTCCGGTTGCGAATCTTCTCGGCGTTAATATGCGTTCTACGGAAGAACCCTGATGGGAAGGATATGGGAAGACTGAGATAAGTCTCAGAGCATGAAAATGGAATTGCTCTTCGGCTGTGACAGGCAAGGAGAAACCACCATCATGTTGGATCTTGTGGCAGATGTGCGCGATGGAAGAATTAATTCAATTTCATTCCACACCCCGAAGAAGCTGGCCTGTCGAAGTGAATAAAATTGAAAGAAGCAGATAAACAACAACACTGGAACGATAGCAGTCGGAGGATGGTATTCGCATTTGCTAGAAACTTATCAAACGCTATTAATTGATTCCTGTGGCAAAGAAGTTCTTTGGCCCGCTTCCTTGGCGAATGAGTGTCGAGACTTGAACTTAAACTGAGCCGGTGAAGTTATCGATTTGGCTATTCGGGCCAACTCACACTAGATGTAATAGCTTTAAAGTTGACGACTTGATGCATTCAGTTATAACAGTTCATCCATTTTCGAAAACAAAACATCCATATAAACAATCTGGTCATTACTTACGTTAAACGAATTAAGGCTTAGGAACTATGGGAATAATAAAATTGCCATACAGCTGTGACCGCAGCCGATAGCCACAGTAACAATCCGCAGCAAAAGATCGCTTACAGATGCCATAAAAATGCAGTTTTCAAGGGAAATTTATGACGCGTTTTTCTCTCCCCCATAGTGTCCTTCTGCGGTTGCTAAATTGCCCCCGCATTGAACTTCTCGCTCCGCAGCCGGGTAAGGTTGCGCTGCGGAATAAAGACGTCCACACATCCGTTCTATGTTCCATGTTGTCTATGATTTTTCCACGCCTAAAAAACCAACACCAATTGGCGATAGGAGCAAAGAGCGTACGGGCTAACGTTGGCACATTTTCCCACCAGTTTGGTAAGGGGTGGTAATAGTT